>VZTG01000444.1:0-39022 GCA_013397845.1 Melanocharis versteri
CTGATCCAAAGCCAGCAGGCTGAGTCCCGGGAAGGAAAGCTTTAGCAAGCCACTAGGAATGAGGCACTTAAATCCACGTACAGCACTGGGTAAATAAATACACACGTAAGGCATAAGGCCCTTGTGTGTCTATGGAAAGAGGCCAGAAATTCAAAGTTTACCTGAAGAATAATTCTGAGAGATTTCACCAACTAGTGTAAAAATACTTTTTCTGAGAAAATGATTAATCACCCCTCAATTAGTTGATTATCTTTTAATCAGATTTTTTTTAAACATCAAAAGGTAAAGATGTAAAACTCTACTCATTAGCTCAATTTTAAATAGTTAGAAACAGCAAATAAACTGGAAAAAGTATTTTCTTATTTCAGAGCAGAGCAGAATAACCAGCTGGTGGAGATTAGGATCTCCTAATGTCCTACGGGAGGATATAAATTCCCGCTTCACTTCTGCTAGAACAGGGTGAAAGAGTAGGCAGGCACTGCTGCCACACATGAGCTGTCTGACCAGCTCAGCCACCAGCTCTTGGGCTTCACATGTTTGCTCTGTCTGAGCCTACGATTGCCAGGTGCTACTTTCAGTTCTCAGTGCTCAGCTAAAAGATTTGCACTTCTTCCCTCACATTTTGACCAGGTAAAACTGTTCTCACTAACAGTGAAGCTGTGAAACCGCACCCATGCTGGACATTTGCATCCAAGGAAAGGTAAAGGAGTTTTTCCTCATACTCAAACTGCTCCAAGTGTCCCCTGGCAAAAGCAAAATGAAGCAGCAGGAAATTAAAAAAATGGGATAACAGAGTCCTTTTTTTGTATAATATGCTGCTGCTGCCACACACGTTACTGACTGGCTGATTCCTAGAGAAAGGAATGTTAGTGTTTTGGTGGCCAAAAGCACATTGCTGGTTTACGGGTAGTCATCATAATACCAGGTTGCAAAATATGAGGCAGCCTTCCTTGCTATCTACCATAAAAATATCTAATCACACTTTTTAAAGAAATCACATGAATTTAAAGGCATAGGCATTGGAAAATATATAGGAATTGAGAGTGAGAAGCTTTTGGAAACACCAAGGTTTCTACCAATGTTAATCATTGCCAGAAGGGCTGTCTTAGTCATTCTGTAGTTCGTCATTGAATAAAAACAACAAGAAATTACAATTTCAGTTAATAACCAGTAGCTTCTGGTTCCTAATAAGTTGAGTTTTCCTACAAAACAAACCCAAATTCTGCTTTTAATTACATAATTGCAAATCCAGAGTAACTGATTTGGGAGATAGAACACTACAATGGGAATAAAAGGTTACTAAGAGTTTGATTCAGAGCTTTTCTGCTTGCTGACCTTAACTGATGGGAATTAGGCAACATTTTTCATGGGCCCTTCCGTCCAAAATGTTTAGATGCATATATAGTTACCAAAGATGCATTCTGAAGTGCAATACAGCAGCTGCAAACATTGTTCACCAGGTAAAGCAGCTTCTCCTGTCTTTGAGACTGGAGAGGATTGGTTTTGGAGGAAAGCTAAGGCAGTTCAAACTACTCCTTTTAATATATTTGGCCAAAACCACAAATAATGCTGGAGTGTAAGTTTTTTGTAATAAAAATTTTCCCAAGCACTAGGGAAAGACACATATTTTTCTGAAAAATACTCAGAAATTACTGACCTGAGTTTTTAAGAAGTACAGGCTTGTTTATGTAATAGATTTCTGTAATAATTTGTATTTGGCTATGTTTGACTGTGGACAGCTGGAAAGCAGGCACAAGTGCAAATAATTTAAATGGTAAAGGAAATGGGGAATATGTCTCTAATTAACAGCTATGGTATGAAATGGGCTTATGAATTGCTAATTTAAATAACCAGCCTTAGTTCAGTGCTACCCCCATCACAAATGAAGGGTATAGTAAGAAACAGAAGTACATTACAGGTGACCTAAATCTGGTCCTCCAGAAGTGCTGCACACATCTCAATTTTGAGGAAAGGCAAAGGCAGCTCCCAACACTAGCACTCAACGATTTAAAACAAAGCCTATTGTTTATAGGGCACCCTGCCCCATTCAGGCACAAGGGACATCATTAAGTTCTGTGGGAGAAGCACAAAGGCACAAACATAAGCTTTGGCAGTTGAGAGAAAGAGAGCAGGAACTGTAGCTGTTCAGATGGTGAGAATTAGTGCAGCTCCCTTGGCTTCCCTAGAATTATATGGATATAATACACCAGTTGAAGATGTTATCCACTATCCGTAACTCCAGCTGTGCCTGCATGGCTAATCCAGCCAGATCTTTTAGTCAAGGCTTATATGGCATGAAGCATGCTGCTTAATATAATATAATATAATATAATATAATATAATATAATATAATAATATAATATAATATAATATAATATAATATAATATAATATAATATAATATAATATAATATAATATAATATAATTTATCAAGAAGAGACTCATAGATAATTTCTGCATCAACTCACAACTCAGAGCTAAGTGAATATGGCAGAGCAAATAAACCAAGACCAGAGTTATCAGGAAGGCCACTAAGTGATTGTAAGCCCACTGAGTGATCCATGTGCACATCAAAAAGTCATTGAAATTACTTAATTGTTGAAATGACCTGTGTTGTGCAATTTATAAGCAGTTTTTTATGAGCACTGAACACTCCATATTCAAGTTGTTCTCATTCAAAGTCCACAGCTGCTGCAAGATGGAAGATAGTTGATGAATTCCTACCTTACAAATAGTTTGCTCTTAAAATTCTTTATTCAGCCACTCTTTTCCCCCCCTCTTCTTAAATTGCCCTAGAATTCAGGGCAAATTTACAGCAAATATTTTAAAAGTAAATCTTCTCATCTCTTGTGAGCAAGTGTACAAAGGGAGGGAAAATCTAGGTTCGAACCAATTTTTCTCACCAAGGGAAACGATATGCACAGAAAACCAGTGACAACATACGCCTGGCTCTATTAGTGAGCCACACTCCTGAAAGCTGTCCTTTCATCACGTCCTAGGACGTCCTCTTTCTTGAGACTGCTGCTGTCAGAGCTGCCTGAACAGTCTGCACACACTGATCACAGTCTACACACGCAACCCCTCTATCACTTTGCATGGCTCAAAACTTCTGGCAAACTGCACTTAAAGAAGTTGCAAAGTACCTTATGAGCAACTCACAGACGAGTCCTTGCCAAGAGGCTGCAGAAGGATGTTCATGGCTGGTCTGCCTGCAATACGGAGGGAACATGTGCCTTCTTAAGAGCACACATTACCCCCACATCAGTCCCATACATTATCCTGGCCAACTATCCTGCAGCACTGACATAGTTTGGCTTCACTCCACACAGATCTGGTGTTACCTCTTCAGTGAGGAAAGGGGAAAACACAATGCAAGAAAGAGGAGAAGCAGATCTGGGGTTTAAATCTTTGTTATCTGCCAACATCGCCCCTGCCTCCAAGCTCTTCCTGCACCTTGCCTGTGCCTGCCGGTCCACCCCATTCCTCCCCGGTCTCAGCAGCAGCAATTTTCACTTTGTTGGGCTGGGAAGGAGTCACTTGGCTACTCAGATTGCCTTTGCTGATGGACCAGCTATCCCCCATCTCCTCCACTGAAAGTGAGACTGGACTGAAGGTTTCCAAAGGCTGGATTCAGCCCCCATGCCCACCCTCAGTCAGACAATGTTACTTTACGCTGGAAGCCAGAATAAATGGTTGAATAAGCATAAAACAGAAAATGGGAATAAGATTACCTAATTAGATTACCTAATAGATTACCCAGAACAACTTAGGAACTTCGCCCTGTTTACAAAAGCAAAAACTTCAGTTCTAAGCAGAAGATTTGAGTTCTCACCAAGGTCATCAGCAACTCCACACCTACTCTAAAAACCAAACCCCTTCTTTGCCAGTAACATTACAGCCAATTTCTCAAACAAATGATCTAAAGCAAAAGATCTTTCCTGACATCTGAAAGTTAGCACAAAATATAAACACTGCTTCCCAGTTTCTGCCCTGACCACTGGAATGTTGCTGCCACTATGAACACTGAGTGTCCTTCAGGGAATGAGAAGCCTTTCTGAATAGTGCAAGACAAGCAAAATTAATATGTATAATTCTGGGTCAGGGCTTCAGCTCTCATACCTCTGTTATCTGAATATTGCCAGCAGATCCTCAGTAGAGCCACTTGAAGACAACAAAACACAATTTGGAAGCTGTCAGGCATGAATTCCCTTCATGTGAAGAAGGAATCAGTCCCTTAAAAGGCTCCATAGGACAAAATTTTCCTTTGCAACTGCTAAGCACACATAGGGAAAAAAACCCCATTAATATCTCACACCCACTTTATTCCAAGTAAGTAAATGATTTTAAGTAATTAATCACCACCACTATTAATTTTTGATTGTTTTTCCTTGGGATTCCAGGACTGTTACTAATTGTGGTTATTTAAGGCTTCATGTCACAGAGACGTATTTTCATCCAAGGTTGCAAAGGGCAAAATCAGAGGAAGGGCAAACAGTAGGAACTTAGCTGACCCAGCAACATCCAGGAACACTGACAAAAATAAAAGGAAGATGTTGAAAGTCCTTTTGGGCTGTGGCTGCTCAGTAATTAAGGAAAACTAACAGAAAGAGACACATCCCTGATGGACATCATTGGCTCCTAGGAAAGTAGGATGCTCAGGGTCCTGCCACTCCATGCCAGAGGAAAATTAACTGGACAGTAAGTTTGTCACTTGATGTGCACCTCTGCATCTGAAGAAGAAGCATCAGAAATGAGAACCAAACCCTGCAATATTCCAACAGTGTGTGAACAGCAATTAGCAACTCTGTGGACAGAAACAGATTTTCTGGCAGATCTCATGAATCTCTTTATGCAGATTTAATACTCATGAAAGAAACTGTGTGAACGGCCAAGAACATTAAGTCTTCTTCACATGAGGTACCTCAGCAAACACCTATGATCAAAGACTGGGTAAAGAACCAGGGATACACTGCTCTGGCCTTCACTGACTCACTGCTGGACTGTGACGTCTCCCTCGTGTTTCAGTTACCCTGTCTGAAAATGAGGGACAGGGGTATTTCGTCCACCTTCTTAAATGTGTCACTCCTGCACCAGTCTGTAAACAGCAGCTTGACTTAAAACTTACAAAAAATGCACCTTCTAAAGCGGGAGGGAGATCAAATCTTTTAAATCATGCCCCACAAACAAGCCTTTTGGTCCCTGCTCTCCATTACAGAGCCAGCAGTTAGAAACCCTTCCCAAAGGCCAACTCAAACTGTGCCGCTCGTTGTCAAATGTGCCTTCATCCCAAAAGCTCCACAGCTTTTCTGAAGATTTCTTCCCGCTTGACACAGAAGGATGAGACTCAGTAATCATTCCCTGGGAGGCTGACTGGGACGAGATGGGAGTGGACTCCAGCCAGGTGACAACCCGTGAAGGAGCTGCATTTCTGAACTGCCTCTAGTTTTCCTTAGTGGTATCCAGGCTCCTTTGTGCCAATATGAACACCTGGATTTAGTGTTCTACCTCCAAGCACTCGCTGATCCATGCTTGGATCCCACAGGTGGATGACCTGAGAACAGAAAACAACTAGGACTCCTGGGATATCCATCTGTTTGGCACATCCCTGCCAAAGCTCCAGCTGGGCCACTCCAGAGTCAACTGAGCTTATCTGATCCTTTTAGGGTTGATGGGAAGAGCCTGAGCAGATGATGAGCTGCCCATCTCCTGGAATTAACCATTTAGAGAACAATGAGCTTTGCTGTCTAACACAGCTGTGCTTTACATCCATGAAAGCATTTGGATCTGTACGTGCAGCATGATCATATTCTGATCAGCACAGAAGCTCCACCTTTGATTCAGATTTACAAGGCTTTGTCTTGGCTATTGATCCTTCCTATCTTCCGCAAATAATGAGAGCCCACAACAAACCTGGCTCTGATTCCAGGTCTTCACTGTATTTAACTGGCAACCTCTGATACGTATTTGAGTAAATTTGTATATTGTGCAACAAAGCCCAGGTCTCGCAAAATTGATCACTGCAACTGCTATAAAAGAATGGTGTGTTTGTTCACAGGGCTTTTTTGTTTGTTTGTTTTATAAGTCAATTGCCTTCTTAAAAAATGAAGCTTAGCTCTTACTGTTTTCTTCCCATTACTACGGCTCAACAAGCCCACTGTCAGGATACATATCTGGCTACTTCTTGGATTGCCTTCTGCCCCAAAAATTAGTCTGGCATAACCATAATAGAAGGTAGGACAGATTGGTCAAAAATATCTGAAAAGCAACCCTTTTTACCACATCAAGAGCAAGTTTAATTAGTCTAATGAATCTAAGAATCACACTCTTTTACCTCATAGAGTGTAAGTAGATCTTTCAGTTACTGAGCTGACCTTTATAAAAAGAAAACTGAGTCATGTTTCATAATTTTATCCTGATTACTCTATTTTGTCTTTTATTCTTTTTGAAAGTCTTTACTATTGACATTGGGAGTGAGTAGAGAAATGCTATGAGTATGTCTACAGACCAGACTTCAAGTTTTTTCTAACAATCTCTAAAGGAATACATGGGCTGCCAGGACTAGGTGGCCTTGCTTGGGCAGAGGCTGATCTCCAGGGGTCCCTCACAATTTATGCCATTCCACGATTTTGTGAATCCTCCTCAAGCTTAGCTTTAAAAAAGATTTCAACCCAAACCTGCCAAGGTGGCAGCTGCTTTCATTGTGCATTTGCAGCACTGCAAAGACTTGGGTAAGTCATCTCAGCAATGCAAATCTCCAGAGAGTAAGAAAAATTTTACAAACTACATGCTTAGATGTGGGGATTTAAAAGACTACCTACAGTCTCTGCCTGGAATGGGGTTGGAAAAGGTAACATCAGATGACTCCCTCTTAGTTAGATAGTAAATACAACCATCTGGTGTAAGTCTACATTACTGATTTACAGTACTTCATTACTGGGTAGTACAAGAGAGCAGAGACTGAAACTGGTAAGAGCCAGATCAGAATGAGGAAGGAAATCTTGACAGAAGTTTTAAATGAGCCACAATCTTTTAAATCACAGGATGAACTTTCGCCATGGAAACAGCGAAAGGCTCAGCCCTCTATTCTACACTGTGCCTCATATCAGTGTTACTTAATGCCAACTTGCTGTATGAAACAGGCAGGGCACTGAAAAATTCAGCTAAGTGTATTCTGAGTACAAATTCACCACTGCTACTAATTAGAAACACTGCTCTGGGCATAAACCCAGGCAGAAACACTCTCTTGTTTTTAAGTAAGGCCTGCCAATAGTAGCAGAAGTAATAATTACCACACAAGAATCAACGCCCTCCCGCAATGTAATAGAATAAATTAATTAGAAATGTAATAATACATGGATTTTTAGAGAATCAGAGAATGGTTTGGGTTGGAAGGGATCATAAAGGCCATCTGTTTCCAACTCCATTGCAATGGGCAGGGACACCTTCCAAAAGACCAAGCTGACATTTTACACATTGTTTGCTATCCTTGTAGAAAAAGCAAAAAAGGTAGGAAAGTCAGAGTGAAACATTCCAGTCTGAAAAATGACTTTCTTTTTCCTTGTAAATACAAAGAAACCATACCCTCTTAGGCAAGACAGCTATAGGGGCTGGCACAAATGAAGTTAAAAACAATAATAAGATTTCCTGTACAAAAATTTCATAAAGTAGCTAAAATTTCTTATTATAAGACACTTGAGAAATCTCTTGTGTATTGTTTCAAAACTCATGTGAAACAGACCCTTAATTTTAGTGTGCAATTTGACTTAAAGAGTCAGAACCCTAAGGGCCTGATTTCAGCACCCGTCCTGCCTCAGTGAGAAGTGCACAAGTGATCCAAATGCACAGACAGCTGCCAAAATCAGCAATGCCAGATCCTACAACTGTATGTTCACATACTCAAGGGAGAGTGTTAAAATTACTCCATTGGAGATCTTTAAGAGTTCCACCTTACTACTCCATATTTTATTAGCTGTTAATAACACAGTTCTACATTACAAGCTGCCTACACACTCTGATCTAGCTTTGTATTCTAATTTTTCAAATTTAAACGCATGGAAACCTGAGCTTATTTTATGATTATTCCCTGGATATTCAGGCTTTAATTAATGCAAGTAAATGCACTGAAAACTTTCAGTCTCATACAGATGACAAAACTGACAGGAGGTAAAGCTCAAATCAACACACCATCCTTGATATGTCCTGTGTGCTGATGGAATTCAGGAGAAGTCTTTGTGGTTCTTCTTAGTCAGAAAACAAAACCAGAAATTGAAAGAACAGTCTTCCTTGTTTACAAATAATCACAACAGCCTCTCACATCCTATCCTAAGATGCAGACATCTCTGCTGTGTGTTTTCTCCATTTACATTTGGGAGAATTGAAACACAGCAGGAGCACGGCAGATAGCAGGACTTCTTTCTTCACTAAACTGTCTCCCCTGACACCACCATCCACCTTTTGAGGTCCTCTTACCCTCTTGCAGAGTAATCCCTGCTATTAAGCTCTCTGATGGAAGATGCAGATGAACTGACGCCCCTTTAGGCCACACATTACACGTTTATTTGAATCCCTCTCCACCACAAAATCCCACCTGAGGCCCAGGGAAACTATTAGAGGAACACCCTGCAATCACAATTCACTGTCTTGGCTGCTCTGAGACCACCTTCAGAAATTCAACTTACTCAGAAGAGAAAAACAAAGATCTTGGGTAAAAAACCTCCAAAACTTGTCTTTTTCTCCCTGTTGTTTCATTTTGAAATGCTGGCTTCCAAAAATATCCTACCCATTTTGCATATACACAGCTATCTAATGGTTCATTCTGTCAACCTGTATACAAGTGAAACAGACATCTATACTATAAAATCAGAACATTTCCTCCAAAGACCTCTTAATGAACCGTAATGAGCCTGTAGGTAGAGCTGCTCAACACTTTCTTCTCCCACTTGCCTGCCTCTGAGTTTAAAAACACGTTCTAGAGTGTTTAGAACTAAGCTGTTCACAAGGCTTCTTATGGAACATAAATCAATCAGGATCAGCAACTCACAACTTTCTGAGACAGACTTGAAAATATGGCTTTCATACCTTGCAGACCTTGGCTTTGAAAATAGATTTTAACCCTTGACAATACTTCTCCTTTAATGATGATGCCATTTAACTTCATTACCTCCTAGGAAGGGCCTTCTGAGTATGGGGATATTTCTTCAGTGTTTAACCATTTCCACTCTCTTTCTGTGGACTAAACTAAGTAAGAATAACTGATTTCTTCTGCCCTTGATTTCCCCCACCCTCACTCTGACAGAATCATAGAATCATTAACGTTTGAAAAGGCCTCTCAGATAATCAAGTCCAGCCATCAACCACTACCATTTTCACCCCATATCCTCAACTGCCATATCCACACATTTTTTAAACACTTTCAGGGATGGTGACTCCCCATGGCTATCTGTTCCAATATTTTAAAACCCTTTCAGGGAAAAAAATCTTTGGAGATGTTACTCTGAAAAAACTTGGGTTGTCCATACAAGACACTAAAGTATTCCAGTGACTTTGAAGATACTAGTCACATACTTAAATATAAGGCACTTGATTACACTATTCCACATATTGGTAGTAGGATTTAGAAGCTCTCATATCAAGTCCTACTGCAAAGGAATATAGGGATGAAAAAAAAATCGCCCTAATTAAAAGCATTATTTGCTCAAGGACATATATAGCTCTCCTGTTTCACAGACCTAATAATGGAAAATCAGACAGCTGGTTGTCTCTCTGTTTGGTAGTGCTGGCAGACTTTTGGATACAATGGTCTGAAGAAGACACCAGGAGGTGGGAGAGGGGGGAGGAATGAAAAGGAACAGTCTTCCTGCCATAGCTTGCCAAGAAAATGAAAATGTGTGAAACAATGTGTTAATGAATATCCCCACAGATGAGCAAGCACTGGTGATTTCGGTAAGGCAAAGATTTTGCTATTAAAATGTCATTCACAATGGAGATAATGATGATTATCACCAAAATCCCAGACAAGAGACTTGAGTGTGTGAAGTAATGCATCCTATTTCACCCCATTGTTTTTCATCTCAGCAACAGCACCTGACCTCTCTCTTTGGAGCCAGTGGTGCATTTTGAGACACCTCCAAACCCAACAGTCCTTTCCTTAGGGCTGAGGGCTCCTGGATCTCCTTCCTCCTGCTCATTGCTTTATTTTGTGGTTAAGAGGAAGTGGACAAGAGAGTAAAAGCCACTTACTTAAATGGGATCAAAGCACAGCTAGAATAGCAACAAACCATTCCAATCACAGCAGGACTTTTTTCCAACTCCATGTATTTCTTGTTCATCAGCTAACAAAACACAAAGGCAAATTTTGGAGATTTTCTTTCCTGGATCTGCCTTTGGCCTGGTGGTAGCACTGGGCCAGTCCCTTCCATCCCCACAGTTTTGCTTCCTTTTCTGTTCAAACAAGGACAAAAATAGATGTTCTGCACAAAGAGAAAGTAAGGCATCATTTATAAATGTAAAGGTTTTTAAAGAAACGTATTAGAGGAGGGAAAAAATTGATTACCAATAAATGGGGCTTCAAGCAACCTCCATATACAGAAGAGTTTATCACAGTCTTGCCTCTTAAGAAGTACTTCCCAGAAATATTATCCCCCCACTGTTGGCACAGATGTTCAGAGACTTTTGTAGAAGAACATAAAATGTGAATTAAAAGAAGTATTCTTATCACTTTGGACTTCTTATCAATGAAATAATCTGAGATATAGACACCAGGAATGAAAAATAACCTCTATATGAAGTACTTAAAATCTGCTGATTAACTGACTTTATGGAAAGATCTTCTCATCACTTGACTTGTACAGAAAGGACAAAAGAAGCACAAAAGGTTTTCCTTCAAAAACATATTTTATGGGTGGTTTCTACCTTTCTTTTTCTGATCTTTTGCAATTACCAAATAGTAATGTAACTACCTAGGAACAGAATATGTAGTTTTTACATGGAGACACATAGAAGAGGAATTCTCATGAAACATTTTCATGAGTGTAAGCAACAGGCATAATACTGTACATTTGTTTAATCAAAGATGAAGGAAGCTTTTATCGAATTAAATTATTGCTTCAGTTCCATCTTTTTATTCCTAATAGTCTAAGTCAGTTAGATTCAGAGATGTCTTCAGGACTGAACACAGGAAAGATTATTAGTTGCCTCTAAAATGTAGGGGACACCTGAAAGCAAATTTAATCCCACTCAAAATCCATGGGAACCTAAGAAACAGCAGTGATATTTAACTAGCATTTCCAAGCTCAGAGGCAGAATCATTGCATTTGTTAGTCTTTAGTCTCATTCCTTCATCATGATTTAGTGCAACACACTGGATGCAGCAAAAACTTGTCAAATATCACAGAGATCAAAAAGGTGAATTAATTTACTGAAAGGAAAATGTTCCCATTCAGTGACGGAAGTTTGTATTTCCACGCAAGCCATAAACACACAGCTCATGGATAAAATACTCACCAAAAAACATCAGCTGGTCTAAAACTCCCCAAATGGTAGGAAATATCTGCTTGGAGTATTATATCCATGTTATGGATAATGTAAGTGTGCATAGGTTAGACAGATAAGCAGACATGGCACTAGAAAGGAATACTGCTGCAAACAGCATGTTTGCAGATTTAATTAGAAGTTTAGACAAATTATTATTGTATGATATTTACAAGAGTTGTTGAAGATTATAAGAAATTCATAAAATTTGCTTCTCCTAAACAGCCCACATCCAGTGACTTTAGAAACAGATAATAATCCACATCCACAAATGCTTTCTATTTTTTAGTTAAAAATCTTATGCCAATGGTCAAAAATCATCACTGCCTCTTAAGCATTTTCATGTTCACTGACTTGTCCCTCTCCACAGCTGTAGACAAGGGTTCAGAATATGGAAACAACCTCTGTAAGTGGCATAACCTTGTTGATTTTTCCCAGAGTCTTAAGAATGGCTGCAGGCACATCACAGGTCTTGCTACTACACTGCCTCTTTCCTAGCAGAGACTCACAGCAGCTACTCTTGGAAAGAAAAAAAAAACCCAGGACAAATATAAAATAATCTTCTGTCTAAAAAACAGTTCCCTGCAGACAAAGCCAAGCTGAGTAGGATGGTAGGGGAGTGAATTGGAAACATCAAAGATGGGGTATCGCAGTCCCACAACAATACTTGGAGGGAGAGGGTGGGAGAGGTCACCTTGGCCCCAGGAGCAGCTTTAGGCAACGCTTCAATCCCAACCGCAACCTTAATCCAAGCTTTGACAGAAAAGTTAAGTTTTGAATGCAAAGTGGAAAAAGGAGTTTCACATAAGAGTGAAGGACTGTGAGTTCCAATATTAACTGAAGAGAGATGCCTGTGAAAAATTTTAGACAAAAAAAGAAACTGGGACACTCATCATGCATCATCTTAAGAAAACTTCTACCATAGTACATCTATTGTCAGTTCTCCTGTATTATAGTAATTGAAGTTAGGGTAGGACATTCCCCAAACCCAAATGGGTACGACATTCAAAGGGTAGGACATTCAAACCCAAATGAGAACGGAGCAAAATATTTCACAAGTGAAAACTGTACTACCGGCACAGTCACATTTCCTGCTGAAAACAGAGTAGGAACTTGATCTCTAAGTTTTGCAAAAAGCAATGTATAGAAGTTATTTTTAAAGTCAATGTACTCCTAGATTAAAATTGTGACTCTTCCTCCCTAAGGTGCTAAATCGAGAGGGAAATGGTAGTATCTCTGCAATAACTACTGCCAACAATTTTGATTTTCTAAAGGCACTAATTCTGGTTTTAGAACCACACAGAAAATTGCTTTCACATCCCTGGTATGAAAACTTTGCCCTACTCAACATGCACCACCATAAATTATTTGGTAAGGGTAAATCTTTTAGAAACCATGAACGGTGTTGCAGGACCAATTCACTAAACCTGCTGTAAGACACTTGAGAGATAATTGAGGTGTCAAGCCTCATCAATATCAACATACTTTAAGTAAGGACAAGAGGAGAGGAGAAGAATGACAATGAATAATCCCATTATGTGATGCTAGCTAACTCACAGCTTTGAAACAGATACATCAGTCACAAATCTGAATGTCTTTGAATTTCATGACAGTCTGGATTTATAAGCAACCTTAATTCCTAAAAAAGCTGCTTTCCATAGGACTGATGACAGAGTTGTAGTATTTTTTTTCTATTTTAACTTTCAAGACATAACCTTTTCTTTTCCCCACTCTAACTTAACATGCAGGAGATAAAATAATGACTTTGGGCAGCACACAGGAAATGTCAGTCAATTATTTTAAAAAATTAAAACATTTCTTCCGGACCAGGCAGAGGAAGCAAAGCCTCAAAGGCGGCTTCTGCCAGTTTTCAGTGCTATGAATTTGTTCCCTGTGTCATTCTCATTTACTGGTTGTGTATCTCCCCCTAATCAATATACATCCACATACACTCCACAATACTCTCTCATCCAAGGTCTTGCATCACATTTACTGTCCACTCACTTTGAAAACTGACAATTATCACAATCCTGTTTCCTTCCTCTCTTTCTTTTTTCCCATCTCCCACCCCCCTCCACTCCTCCTTGTAACATCCACCCCTCACAAAGTAGCACCTCGCTCTCTCCATCTGCTTCTTCAACCATCTCCTCATTCCATCCTTCCCCTCTTGCTGGAAAATTCCATGGTCTCTCCAGCGTAGTTCCACAGTCTCCTCAGAGCATCACTAAAACTCTTTTCCTTTTCTGTTCAAAAATAGTAACTACAGTCAGCCTTCTACTCCAGACCTTGATGGAGGGGAGGGTGCAAAACAAATACGCCCGAGTTAAATAATCCTTTGCCTTGAAAACTGTAAAAACCTGCCTTGAAAACTGTAAAACCCTCTGAAAGGTTGTGTTTCACATTGCTCCTCTTCATTTCATCCCACTTCATAAATCAGTTAGCCATCTACATACCACAGGATTTTCAGACTCCCTGTCTTCAGGTCCACTGCCCTGAGTAACTCCCTGATTTTGCCTGGCACCTGGTGCCATCCTCTGCCAATTCTGCTTGGTTTGCTTTGATCTCATCCCACAAGCATTTCTGCGCCTTCTCCTCTCAAGCACTCTCTGCGTGCACTCAGCTCTTGAAGCTCATTATTACTCCATTTTCCTCTTGCTCGCCCTCTCTGTTCTACTCTGTCAAAGACTGTCATCTCTTCCACACACAAAACTAGAGAACCCTTCAATTCCTGAAAGGGAGGAAAAATATTACATTTAAATACCATCAAACATCCATTTCCAAGGCAGTGCCTTTCTTTCTAAAACTCCTGGCTTTCTACCATGTATTTAATTTCCCTGCTTTGCCTTTCACAATCCTTCACGTCCCAGTACTCACATTATACATTTCTTTATGCCTAATCATCTCCTGCTCATCCCCTTGGTTTATATTTTTTCTCTTGTGTTTTTCAGTGAATATGGCAGGTTACTACCAGATCTTGTTCTGCCTGAGAACAACCTACCTCATTCCAGATGATAAACAAAGAACATGGCTATTAAAATTCAGGAAGACAAAATCAGAGAGATAGCACTGACATCTTTTTCCCCACTCCCTCTTCCCCACTCTCGTCAGTGACTGACACTCGGAAAATTTCAACCAACTCTAATAAACAACACAAATTTGTCCCAGTTTCCTAAGAAAGCAAAGCTTGTATGATCACACCCTGCCAAGCAGTTCCATCCTAACCCTTTTTACACTCTGTAAGTCAGTATCAAAGTATGCAAAGTATGCAAGTACGCAGTGAGGACCCAGAGGTTATCTCTGCTGAAACAAAGAGAAACCCAAATTACCATCTTCATTTACTGTGGGATGTAGCAGCCAGCTGGCCTGACCAGCAGAGTATAGTTTGGGGCACTCATCAGTACATACCTCTCTTAGTTTCCCTGCTTATAATGGAAGGATCAGAGGTTTAACCCTTAATTTTTTCACCTAACACCAAACCATTGCCTATTTCACCTCTTCCAGACCCCCTTCCAGGATCAGATTATTAAGAACACAACGCTGATGCACTAATTTCTATAACACAGACGAAGCATTTTTCTTTTTGTCTACCCCCAATCAGAAAAAGAAAAATATGCTCTCTACCTTTTCTGAATTATACTGGGATTTGCAGTCACCAGCTGGGTTTTGGATCCAACATCCTTGCTGTATTCACTGGATAGAGGAGGAAGGTTGCACCTGCACACAAAGATAGTCAAGATTTTAAATGACATTCAGGACTGACAGGCTTCGGAAAACGTAAAAATGCTGTATTACTGGACCAGGCTACAATTGCTCACTGCTGCACCAGACCTATAAGCATTTTTGTACTAGATTGAGGGGAAATAGAGAAATAAAACTTTTTGTAGAGATGAGATCTGTGTAGCTGCTAAGCAAAAGCAAACGCATACACTTGACATTTCTGACAGGCTGAAAGGCTGTGGAAGAGGCTGTTACTATCTATAGAAGAATTCTTTTTTAAAATCCAAACTCTTTTAAAGTTTTGGTTTTCACTCTGTTTGGTCTTGTTTACCAGTATCACGCTCCAGATTGATAATACCACTCTGTGGTATTACAGGCATTATAACTGGCATTTTTAATATTACACTGTGGGGTATCACCTTATAGAATCTACTGAGAAAACACAGAGAAAAAAAAAATAGGTGGCTTTTTAAATACGTGTGTCTCAGTTCTGCTCAAAATCTTGTTCTGCTGGGCAGGGTGATAATGGAATAAAGCCAAAGCAACTGAGCAAATTTACTTTGGGAAGCAGAGAATCAAGACTCAAAAAAACAGAAGTAGAGGGAAACATCTGCAGTGAACAGTCCTAAAAGCTCCCTTGTGAAGACCGAGGAGAAGGAGGAAGGTGCGGGACATAAAGATGAAGATACATTTAAACAGTATCCAAGCCTATGCGCTGCCCCAAAAATTAGTCAGGAGAAATCTACTCAATACATAAAAATTACACTAAAAACTGGTTTCCAAACATGTTTTATTTCAAATTTCTCCTTTAAAACAAAGACATGAGCAGCATGTAGAATGCTTAGAAGGCAAAAATGAAACCATGATTCTCAGAGACAAGCAGAATTTGGCTTTTTTTCAGAGAAAGGCTTTTAGGTGTTTATGTTACTGGGGTTTGGGGTTTTCTCTCTGCAGTTTTTGTTAACTCCAAAAACCCAAACAAACAAACCAAAACCAACCAACCAACAACAACAAAACAACAAAAAAACCCCAACCAAAACCACTATATATCCAAAACCAAATATCCAACCAAAAACTATATCAGCATCTATCTGCATATAAATACCAGCTTTCAAAACCTAAAATCTCATCAGCAAGAAATGCCAAGAAGAAGGACAGCAATGTCCTACCTACATAGAACGTAGATGAATTAAATCACATTCACCAAGAAACACAAAATTTCCCAGAACATTTTCTCCTTTTCATGACTGTGTTTGTTAAGATGTGTACAATGTATTGAGATTTCCGTCAGGAAACAGCTTCTAGTTCACTCTTCCACAATTTAAGAGAAGCTAGACAATTTCAAAAGAAGACAGAAAAAAATAATCAAAGTAAGAGGTTTCAGAAACTGCAATCATTGATTAAAAATAGACAAGGAAAAAAAGGAGCAAAGCTAGAAGCATAGGGAAATTTTAATTTTCAGACAACACAAATGATAAAATCTTAATGAGAAAGAGTTCCTTAAAATAAAGTAAAATAAAATAAAAGTCAAACAAATATTTGTGAAGGAAGATTTATAGGTGATTTGCCTTAGGGTAGAGAGGTGGCATAAATACCTCTGGCAGACCACAATTTAATGCTCTCTGCTTTGAATAAACACAAGCTCATAGGGTACGCTTTTAAAAAAACATTTTTGGTTGAAGTTGATTTAAAAGCACTATGAAGGACTAAGATCTCACCCTAGTTTTTATCATCTCAGCATCTAAATAATGAAAATTCTTTCATAAGCCAGTCACAGATGCATTATTTAAAAACACCTAATTCCTTTCATCAGGAAGTCTGATTCCCACCTTACCGTGCAGGAAACATTAAGAAATGGCCTGAGTATCCAGAGGAAACTGCAGGAAATCAGTTGCATGACCTTCTCAGTTGTTTTCTTGGATAGGTCAGCAGAGTGCTAAGTGTTCTGCAGGTGAGGAACACACTGAAGCACAAGACTCATACCAAGAAACTTTATTTTAATTCTCTTACTGTTGTATCTGGTACTGAGAAGTAAGTACATGAAAAATAGAGTTAAAAACCTGGCTTAGGACTACTACCCAACACTTCTCTCTTAAAATAAGCATTAGTAGGCAGGGAAGGGAGAAATAATTTTTTTTTTTCTTAGAAATAAGGATTTGTCCTGGGCTGGCTGAATGGCCCAGTATCTCCAATCGTCTGTTCTGTCGTACTGCCGGATATGGAGCTCTGCGCCTTTCAGACAAGCTCCGAGAGCGAAGGGAGAGCGCACGGCGCGCACTTTGTGTGCGGGAGCCTCGTCTGCACCGCCCGGCAGCGCCGGCTGCTTCGCGTGCTCGGGGTGCGTGCTGCGGCGCGGACAACGGGCGAGAGTTTTCTTTTGCCTTTAGTTAGTTTTCCTAGCTAGCTGAGGCAGAGGAGATCCCTGCACTGTAGTTTTCGTTCCTTGGACTGATCAGCTCTGCTCCGGACCGAGAACCCAGGAGAAACGCCGGCAGCTCACCGCTGAGGCCCAGCCGGCCCGGGAGGCTGCGTTTTCCAGCCCAGGAGGGACTGCTGGGAGGCTGAGCGAGCCGAGATACACCCACAAAAAGAACTCTTTTCCTGAATTTGCCATCTCTCCAGAACAACGAGAGGTTCCACTGTTTAATGTTGTTCATTTTCCGTGTTTGTGGGTGTTTTGCTGCTGAAAAAACAGGCTCTTTTTTTCCACTTCTCTCGGAGGAGATTCTTCTGTCTCCCGAACCGGTGGGGGGAAGGGGCCCCTTGAATTTGCTTTGCTGGCGGTTTTCCTCCATAATTTTGCCCTAAACCAGGACAGTATTACAAACTTGAAAATCAGAAGAAGAGCCCATTATAACCACAACACCTAAACATGCAGACCATATGCACCTTTCTCATTGCAGGTGCAGCTTGCTATGCCTTAGGGGCTGAAAACCACTGCTTTTTTCATCTCGGTGTTGGAACAACTATGTTTGTAGAAGATGCTCAGCAACCAGATGAGTTTAAACTCATTAAATAACCTCAGCAATTACAACATATGACTGCAGCCATCTTCTCTCAGATGACAAAGCTTATGGAAATACACATAAGTGAAATCAAAACTCATGTTAAGGGAATTAACAAACAAAGGCAAAACCTGGCAGGACATTTCACACTGCAGAAGTACTCTGAAGATATTACACAAATTTATTTTCAAAAAAATGAAAAATGCTATGGAAGTCACCATTGTGCTCTTTCTCTCTCAGCTCTCGGATTACAGAAATGAGATTTAGAAAAGATCAACTAAATTTTCAGTAAATATGATTTCGTATCACTAATACAACAAAGCCTGCAGACAGTGACTGGGATTTTTGCAGGATTCTCCCTATCACTTATTTCTAAATCAAAACAAGCTCTGTATATATAATGGTTGCTTTACCCTCCCTGCAGAGAAATAGGTTTTTACGATCAAGCTAAAAAAGCTGCTGTTTTGTTGGGGTGTTTTTTGTTGTTGTTGTTGTTGTTTTTGTTTTGTTTTTGTTGGGTTTTTTTTAACTTCTGTTGTTTTTGTAACTGATTGCTCCTACAGCATTTTAATTTCTAGAAAATATAACCATAGCATATACACTGCAGTTTCCTGTATTTAGCCTATGGAACACCTAAGGAGTTTTGCAGTAATGGCAATCAGAGTGCTGCTCTCTCCCCCTGTGCTTTACATCTTCCCTTCTGTAAATGCTCTAAGTATATGTTTCCGTTTGCCTTTAATTTGTTCTGTTTCTTTGCTTTAACAGGCATTTAAAAATGAAGGCATTTCTGGTCTTTGAGATGCAAACCGGAAATTACAGTAATGGTTTAGAGCAGATTTGTATGGTTTTATAATAAGCCATCAGGATCTAATAAGGAGACTTTTTATAGTGGGTGTTCATTATGCATCCATCTGAAACCCAAAGAAACTCCAATTCTCATCTCTTTTGGAGCATTCCTCCAGTTTCTCCCCGACAATGTTTCTCTTGTTCATGTTTATCAGGGAGGAACTAATTTCTGTCTTTGTTTCTTAAGGATAGCAGACCTAGAAAGTGCCAAATTTAATCACAAAAGCAGTAGCTGGTTCAACATCCCTCCTGACAGGTTCTTCTAAATTAAGGTAGGCTGGAGGGGAAGGAAATGTGAAGAATCACAAAAACATCACATCAAGGGAAGAGGTTTGGCCTTTCCTCAGACAGTCAGCCACAGTTCAGTCTTGGGGGAAGAAAAACACAGAAAGATTTTAGCTTGTACCAACTCAAGCCTTGCCCCATAAATCAGCCCCTACTCATTTTGAGTTCTATGGGTTGCATTGATGGCATTTAGTTCCAGAGGACAGAGCACAGAGCAGGACAAAGCACCCTGGCTATCGCTGCATAAATGATGAGAAAAGCAGCTCCTCAGTACCTCCCTGAGACACTGCACAAGCCATCACAACTTTACTGACCAGCAGATCATCCCCACATCCCATACCCCTTTGCAGAACCAAACCAAAACTCCTTTCTTGCCTCTCCTCACACTTTGACCCAAATTGCTTGTGTAAAGCATCCTGCAAAGGCAGGGCAACAAGGCAAATTATCATTGATTAATCTCAACTGAACAACTTTGAAAAGTCTGAGACTCAGCAGGGGGAAGGGGGGACAATGTGTCATTAGGGTTTCTGTCTTACCGCATGACAAAATCTGCTTGATCTATTTGTTTGCCGCAGCCACTCTTTTTCAGGATCCCACCGTTTCCCACCACGGAGCATTTCTTCAGTGGCAGCTGGAAGGGAGTAGCCTAGCAACACAAAACAAGACCAGTTTTACAGAGGAGAACACAAACATCTTTGTAGCAGCCACTCCTGGAGAACCCAGGGAGCTATTAGGGCTCAAAGCGACAGAAAGAAAAAGGAGAATTAGGAGTGAAAAAAAAAAAAAAGTACAGAAATTAGCTGGTAAGTACATGTAGAACCAGTCTGATCCCCACTCCCCAAACCAGGATGCAACAAACATGATATAGAAGATGATTTTCTGCAAAACCATAACTGCCTGAAGTCCTGATGCAGGCACTGACCAAAGTCGGGCAGTTCACAAGCCTTCCAGGCAAACTGCAAGGACACAGGGGAAACAAGACAACCAGGAAAACAGAAAAAAAAAAAAATCCATGAGTGATCTTCCTGAGCTGATATAAAAAAGACACCTCTGGGGAAGAAAGGAAGGAAGGAACAGGGAATACTGTGATGACAGAAGTGTATGGTAATCTGGAGTCGCCCTGGCTCTCTCCATGGTTGTCTTTCTGGGACAGGTCAATCCAGAGCCTTAGGCAAAGATATCTGGAGCTTGACAGCAGCTCCTTAAATAGCCAGTTGCCTAGACACGTTATAAATTAGTATTAGCATAAACTGAAATTACGTTTTAGCTGAGGAGCTCTTGTAGCTGCTTAACAGGGCATGAAAGTGCAAGGTCAAATGGTCATGGGATCCCATGCACCAAACACAGCAATACATTAGATCCACGTTCCAGAGGATCTCAAAACTATGGATGGGACATGTTCCTGTCAGCCCCAAGCCTTTTTTGAACTTGGGGCAGTCATGTAAGCAGCACACAGCACTTCAGAGCAGCCCAGCATATGAAAAAAAAGGTGGTGAAGAGACATGTGAATTTAAAGCAGTGTGATTTAGTTACAGCATGTGATTTGTCTACAATACAAGAGTTAATACGCTCTTCAAGCAAAAAAATTGTGCAGGGATTTTTATTTATCAAACCTGTTAAAGCCTGACTTTGCAGCAGAGACAAGAGCTACTGCACAGGCCTCAGAGAATACAGATGCCAGGGAGAGAAGATGTAGCATCACGGAACAATTCTCTCTGGGTGGCCTCACTTGCATGTACAGAGCAACATCTGACATTGCATCATATATTCACCAAGCATTGCAATACAGGACATGGTCCAGAAAACAGACCCAGTATTACAGCACAGACTCTGCATTTTTCTAGAACTTACTCCTGCTGTCTTATTTCTCTTCTTCCTAGATTTAGTTGCTTTGCCTACCTTTCTCTACAAACTAGACTCCATTCAGCTTGTATAAAGTCACAACCCGCTTTCTAATGAAGAAACTAACTCTGGATTAAGATATGCTTAAGCAGAAAAGTGCATTTTAGTGTCCTGAGACCCAGCCATGGTTAGGAATGTATTGATAGCACAGCAGAGCAATACTGAATATGCAACTGCATTCTTGTCCTTCATCTGCCTTTTCAAGAACATTTTTTAACTTACAGTTATTGAACCAGGAGCATACCTTGAGATTCAAAGGACATCTCATCTCTGAGGTGACCCTGATCAAATGAGAGCTCACATTCTCTGTAAAGGGGTGGGGGTGGGAGGCAGAGGAAATACAGACTAGATATGTTCTATAAATAACAGTACCTTTCTTATTCAAGACACATCAAAGCTCCTTTCAAGACAGCTGGTTCTACAAAGCCTGTGCCAAACCACAAAGGCAGCAGACATTAACTCTTGCTTTTTAGAGTAGTGGGCACTGTCACATAAATTCTGTGCCTTTAGACCCCCCAAATTGACATTTAGCAGTTACTAAATGCTTCCAAATTCTGTGAATTGCAAACACCCTTTAATATTGCTTGAGATGACCTGCTGTCCTTCAAGGGAGGATTATTTCCTGTTCTGCTCAGAGATGATAATATCAGTTCTCGTTTGCATGCATACTTCGGTTTCCAAAAGCTGATGAAGTTTTGAAACTCTTGTCCTTCTGTTATCCTGAACACAGGCTTGCTACCTGGTGTGTACAGAAAATTCCCACACCAAGGTGGGGTATTCCTACTTTTTATTTTAGTTTGTGCAAAGTAGGGAGCATTGTGGGAACCCACAAATTGTGTAAATATACACAATTTCTACATTTTAACAAACAATGGCATCAACACACATTGGTTCCAAATTACACTAATTTTTCATTAATCAAACTCTTATTTGCTACCTGTATCTCTTGCTTATCATTCTAATTTTTCTTCCCCTCATTTATTGCTTAGTCCTGTTGACTTCACTCTTGGTGGCTCTTGTCCTAACAGCCTATTCATCTTGGAATAGCGCTCCCTTTCCCTTAAAACAAAAGATTAGCCAAGCCTATAAATTTCCACAAGTTTCACAACGCAACTACTTAATCACACCTGCCAAGCTATAGCTACTGATTAACAAGAAAATAATTCCCAAGTTTGGATCAGGTCTTGGACTAGGTATCACTTCAGAGAGTCTAAGAAGCAAAAGAACAAGATCAGGGCTGACAAGGTGATGTGAAGGAGCCAAAGGAAAGTAGAAGGGGCAGATTATATCTGGTGGTAATCATAGTAGTTGTCCCTCTGCCTAATCTGTGAAGATCCACTTGCTCTATGGACACAGGAGGAAAACCAGGCTGAACATAGTTCTTTGTGGAAAGTCACCATGCCCACCATGCCCACAGACACTTTTGCCTCCCCCACCAAAGTACTGAAAATTCAAGACATGGCAGAGACATCAGAGTCTACACATCACTCTTTAGCTTAAAATGTTCAATGGTCTATTTTCCAGAAGACAAAACTTTCAAACTTTCTACAGACATTAAGCAAAAGACATCATTCCAGTGCCATCACCAGTGTGTAGGGGGTTGCAAAGTCCAAAGGATTAACTGTCTCTGTTGCTTGGTGGCATTTCAGGTGCTTTGAGCTTAATGAAGAACAATTACTTAGGAGGACCTGGGAGAAACCTGCATTTGTTATCTTGCCCATGACTTTTCTTCAGACATTCAAATCATAGATCTGTTTTATTGCTGAGATTGCAGGGACATTCCAGGAACTCTTTGTCCAAACAAACACAAAACTGTCCGGTCACACAAAACTTACACAAGTCCTAGACTCAAGTGTCGCCCATAAGCAACTATGAAACATATGGCTTCTTTTTCTCTCTCTACAAAACCTTCTGATGCTTTCCTTCTTTACCTATCACATCACAACACTTTGCTAGGCAAATTATCAGTCCATAGTTGACAGTGTGTAAATTCTCACATTAAAGGGACCCAGCTGTCATTTATGCTAAATGGTCACAAAAAGCTCAGCTGTTTTTCTCCTTAGAATTCTAAGCTAAACTAACAAATGCTGGCTTTAGGCAGCATAGTTGTAACAAAAGCATTTCTACTAATATTAGCTTCCTGAAACTCTGTTATTTTCGTTGTCAACACGTATGTCATTTTCTTCATTCATAAAATTTTTATGAATGGCCAGAATCTTGTGAGTGCATTGGAAAAAACAGCCTGAGTTTATTTAGTCTGATAGAGAAAATGTACCAAGAAATCACCAACTTATCCCCATTATTAAGCAATAATTAACATAGAATTTACAAATACTTTTAAATAGTAACACCTTGCATGTTGGAAATAAGCAGGATGAATTCCCTGTGAACATAAGTCAAGTAATTTATTAAAAGAATTGCATAAAGCATTTTTTAAAAAGGTATCTCACAATAAAACCAAAGACAGGAAGGCCCCATTGTCTCATTTTCTCCTTTTTAAACAATGAAACTCCACTGACAATCAGTGAAGGTGTTCTAGTTCATACTCATGTAAACAAAAGAAGAACCTGCACATCCCCCTGCAAATTCAATGACAAATAAGCACACAGGGCAATAGATTAAAGACTCCCAATTGAATATGGGACTAATTTAACAAAGCAGCTCTCAAGTAATTCACTGATTAGTTTCATCATTCATCTAAGTAGAAATAAATCATTGTCATCCATTAAAAGAACATTACACAGTACTAACAAAAAATAATTTTAGATAATGCTACTCTAAATCACTTTGATTTCATTGTTAGGTTGTTAATGCACTGATTTTTTGCCCACTCACTGCCAAAGACTTTAATCAGGAACCAAGTTCTTACTGGAAAAACAGGAAAAATTACAGTATTCAGCCTCTGATTTAATGCTGAAGATATAAAAATCATTGAAAACACTGAGAACATATATTTCTCTTTTAAATAAGCATTTTGAATTTGAAAGAGATGCCGTGATTTTGCTGTCCCTTTTGAGAAGGCAGCATCCTGATGAGAAGGGTGGAGTTCTACTGAATTTCCTAAGGAGCCAGCAAAACCCTGAGAGTTCACTGCGGTTTTTTACAGTCAGATGCTGCAGGATTGCACAAGCTCCTTCTTCATTGTTTACAAATCATGTTCGGACTGATGCACCCCTTTGTTCCGCCTACAGAGCTGTCAAGACATGACAGCTGGACGGCAAAAACCCATCAGTGTCAGGGATGGCGTATTCCCAATAGGGCAATGGGGGGGGGGGGGGNTGGGGGTATCCCAAAGGGGGAATGGGGGGGGGGGGAGAAGGGCTGTGGTTCTTCCCATTTCATTCACTCCTCTCCAGCCAGTTACCAATTATATCCTAACCAGGTGCAGGAGCCCAGAGCAAGGAGTGATCCAGTGACAGCAAGGTAACAGACACAGAATCACAGAATAGTTTGGGTTGGGAGGGACCTTAGAGATCATCTTGTTCCAACACCTCTGGGCAGGAACACCTTCCACTAAGACCAGGTTGTTCAGAGCCCCATCCAAACCTACCTGGCCTTGAACACTTCCAGGGATGGGGCATCCACAACTTCTCTGGGCAACTTGTTCCACTGCCTCACCACCATCACAGAAATAACTAGTCTAAACCTACTCTCTCTCACTGGAACAGGTGGGACTCTGATTAAAATGGGATTATTACAAGAAGAAATGGTGGCAGTGACTATGAAGGGAGATAAGGAAGAGATCCTACATTGGACCTCCAGCTACCTTCTTCAGTTTCATTTTGGCACTGCCAACTAGTAGATGTTGAAACCTGAAGCTCACTGTTTGTACAAAAGAGAAGTTGTCCAGGTGAGACAAACTCCTCTGTGGGTCCACATATCTCAGTCATGACAGCGGTGTCTTTATTCAGCCCTGAAGTGGAATTCAACATTCAAGCTTATGCAAACTTTGTGCTCTTCACAAATACGTACTTTAGGCAGTATTGTTTTTCATGAGATTAGAACCTCAGGAACTATTTACACAGGGACACAGGGCTGCAAAAGACCACTTGGAAGACTAAATGCATTGCTGTGCTGCTGCAGGAAAAGCTCTGCTGTCCAAAAGGATCCATGAACTGCAGAGCAGCCACACACTAAAGAAAGAACACTTTGCAACATTATTCACATAAACCACGGAGTAGCAATGACTAAGCTGGCAGTTGCTTTTAGTTCCAGCTGTACTTTAAGCAGGAACTTCAAAATGATGTGATCCTTAACAGCTTTCTACCCAGCATGATGTCACTGCAAGGGAGTACTTGCTCGGAATTAAAAAAAAATCTCAGACTGCTGATGTGACATTTAATTCAACAGAGTCAGCCTCCATACAGCCAGGACAGCACAGTGTGGGGATTACGGAAAAAATAAACAAAAAAAAGCACATTTGTAGATTGGAACAGACTATTGACTGTATATCATTGACAGTATTTTAAACAATGAATGCTCTGGCAATATCAAGGGTATTCTCCCCAACAAGGCAAAAAGAATAAATGGGTGAGAAATTCCAAAGATCAGCAAGATTGCTGAATCCAAACTTTATGAACTGCAATGCATTAGGACCCCAAATTTTGGATTAAAAATTATAAAAAGAAAATATCGTTTGGTGATATTGTGGGGGTGGGGAGGGTGTCTCTTATTCTGGGAGATGCTCCAGGTTTCCAACATTTCCACAATTGGGAAGCCTCAAGAAGAACTTATGCTGCCTCCTAAATAGCTGCATTTAAATGTTCTGTGGAGTCACCCAGTCCCAGGTAAATGGTAGAAAATGGAAAAACAGTGTACAAATTCCTTGAGGAACAGCATGACCAGAATCCATGAACAACTGCCTCTGTTGGCTTCCCTCACTACCTCCCCGTACTCTTGAGCGACTCCTTTGATTTTTTCTTTTCAAATCCTATGTGATAAGGCTAAACCTCAAGTCATAGGACAAATCATTAAACTCTTCCAACATCCACAGGAACACTCAGCAAATCCTTCCTTTCCCCTGATCTCTTGACAACACCAGATGCCATGAGGCTCGGAGGACACCACCATCCTCTGTGTGGGCTTGTCAGCCCTGCTCTGCTTTGCCAGCACCTTTGGAGGCAGGTACAGAACAGCCTTCCTCTTATATTTCAGCTGACTCAGGTTAAATGCGGACATTGTCCAGTATTTACACAACCTCCCAGATCACTGGCACTAGGTGGCAGAAAGACATGTAGGATCAGCAGGTATTCCAGCATTTATTTCCCTGTTTCTTAATCTGCTCTAAATTTGAGCAGAAGAGAAAAAGCTGTGTAACAACCCGTAAACACCAGGGTTGCATTAGTAAAATGCTCTAAGCTTAAGCCAAAAAAAGTGCACCAAAACCTTCTCAAGTTTTGACCGTGTATTTCATGGAAACAAGAATGAACAAAATCATCATTTCTGGGGGAAAAACTACTTTCTTCATGTCACGCAAATCTATTAAACAACATGAGTAGTTCTCTTATGACAGTTTAACAAGCTTTGCTGCAGGTCCGGGAAAATGCAGTATAAACTTCAAGGCAGTTAATCTCCTGCCTTGCAGTGCACAATATCCTGGCTGAGGAAGTCACTCTCTGTAGACACACACTAACTCTCATGCACAAAAGCCTTTGTTAAAGTGAATAACTGTTACATTCCAGGTAGAGAAACGAAGACAAAAACAAATAATATGACTGCCAAGTGACAAAGTCCTCCAACTCTGCCTGTACTTTCTCAGTGATTTCAAGATGCACAGTTTGAGTAGCAAGCAGAAATCAAAAGAGAATAGGGAAAATTGCAGGATATCTGCTTACTTACGTCTGGTGTAGGAATAAGAAAAGAATGTAGAATTTTTATCTTGTGGCAGTGTGGGACAACACACAGTCAGCAAGGAAGATATCTGGAAATTTTGCAAGATCAACTACTGCTCAGTAAGGGGTACTGTCTACTTTTCCCAGTTTTACAAAGGGTTTATCAACAATTTTGTGTTCTTCAAAATCTTATTAGCAAGACACAGTCTATGCAATAAATAAGGCTAGTTTCAGCTCGTAAAAAATAAAAAGGGCTTCCAATCCTACATGTAGAAAGTACAATAACACTTATAGAAAGGAATGGATCTCTGAATTCCTCATTCCACTGATATGAATAAGCAGCTACAGCAAAAGTAATTAATCAACTTTTATAAGCATCAAAATATGGATTTAGTTATCATGGGAGGTATCAAAGTAGCAACACACTTCCATTTTGACAGTATATTAGACATTGAACCTCTACAAGGAAAAGATCCTCTCATCAACAAGTGATCCTTGCCTTCCCTTATCTCTAAATAGTTCAGATAAATCACCGAAATCTTTTGAGATTCACTGGCTAATAAGACATCAAAGACAAGTAGCAAGGATTGAGCTGTCCAGGAAATTTGCAATTAGAGTTTGAGCAGAGTTTAAACACTGAGATTGGTTTCTCAGCAGCATGGAAAGACGGTTTATGTTGTTTAGTACTTGCACATGTCCATTTTTTTCTCCTCTATTAATGAGAAAAATTAAGCCTCTTAAGAAAGTTTCACTTACCTTATAGATAAGGAGGCAAAACATAACTTTTAAGACAAATTTCAGACTTTGAAAATTCCAAATTTTACAACACATATGGAGATTATTTACCAATGTATCAATCTGCATCTTACACCTTTGGTCTATCCTTCAGGCAGAAAACTATATGGCATATGATCTGGTTCATGTAACTAACAAGACATGAAAAACTGACACATAAGACTTGAAATGCAAATAACAGCATACAAAGAAAACAACACAAAGAATTTCAAGGACTGCACATTAAGCAATGGTATAAGTCTACATTTAGAACACTTTCTTCAGGGCAGTCTTTCTGCAGAGACGTAGAGCCAAGGTTAAAAGCCCTTGCTGGAACGTCAGAAAGGAGGTCAGCAGCATCAAAGGATTTACAGATAATAAGTGACTACCAATGTGTTTAAAAAGCCATGTTTATCAAATAAGGAAGCAATTAGAAGGAAGTGCAGTGCCATGTAATGTCATGTCTAAAGGTTATGAAAACAGAAGTTTAGAAGGCCAAGGAGGTTAAGGGGAATAACTACTGCAATTACAGAACCAATGAAGTTTCCATCACCTATTTATTTTTTCTGGTAATGAAAATAAAACTCCTTAAAATGTATTTTCACAGAGAGGCACGAGAATAATTCATGAATAACTTATCATGACTGATTTGAATAAACAACAGTCACTTCTACATCAATAATAAAACACTTAGCAGCGTAAGATTAAAATGGGGAAAAGTGTAATTTCATTTTATTAAGGGTATAGCTTCCCTAAAAAGTAATCAGAAAGTGTCATTTGTTGCAAGCCTACATGAAGCCTTGTCCACAGAAGAGCTACAGAGTTGTGGAAGGGTCTGGAGCACAAGTCCTATGACGAACAGCTGAGGGAGCTGGAGGCGTTTAGCCTGGAGAAAAGGAGGCTCGGGGGAGACCCTATCACTCTCTACAAGTACCTGAAAACAGGTTGCAGCCAGGTGGTGGTCAGGCTCTTCACCCAGGTAATAAGCAACAGGACAAGAGGAAGTGATCTCAAGCTGTGCCAGGGGAGGTTCAGGTTGGACATCAGGATGAATTTCTTCACTGAAGGGTTTGTCAGGCACTAGAATGGGCTGTCCAGGCAAGTGGTGGAATCAGTATCTTTAGAAGTGTTCAAGAAACACCTGGATGTGGCACTCAGTACTTTGGTCTAGTTGACAAGGTGGAGATCATTCAAAGATTGGAATTGATGATTCTGGAGGTCTCTTCCAACCTAAATGGTTCTGTGATTCTGTGAAAGTACTTTTGGGGCTCACTCCTCTACTGAGAGTGCAGCCAAACAGGGAGGCCAGGCCTCAGGGACCCAACCCAACCTAAGACCAAGACAGCACAATCATGCATTAGAATCTGAAAACTAATTTCACACAAAGGCCTTTCCTTACTACTCGGTGCTTCCCTTGCTTTTAGCGTCATAGAATTCACATAATCCAACCCACCTCCTGCTCCAGGCCAGGGCCACCTGGTCACTATATGCTGTTTCTTACATGCCAGGACCCTGGACAGCTCTGGGATCCATTAAGGCCCCCCCGCTTTCCCCGCCATCCTCTGCGAGATGCAATTACATATCCTGAGTAAAGAAGCTAAAACAAATGCTGTGCCACACTCTGTTCAAGGTTGCAATTTGGAGAAGACAATGACAAGTTTCAATGAACTGCAACTCTCTTCTGCCAGCTGAACAAACAACCATGGAAATAAAGTTTCAGGAAGAATTTCTCCATGGAAGAGTGGTTAAGCATTGGAATGGACTCTCCAGGGAGGTGGTGTAGTCACCACCCCTGGAGGTGCTCAGGAAATGACTGGACGTAGCACTCAGTGCTATGCTTTAATTGACAAGCTGGTGATTAGTCAAAGATTGGACTTGACGACCTTCAAAGTCTTTTCCAACCTTAATGATTCTATGGCTCCGTGAAATCACAGTAGCTGCTAGGACATGATATTATTTTGTTATTTTTAAGATATTGTCAGACCCAGCAAGTAGGTTTTGAGCTTCCTATCAAACTGAAACCAATTTTATTTTTCACTTAAATCAATTCTCAAACCAAATGCAAATCCAGGGCAAACTAATGAACGTCCAGAGCTATTAACACAATGGGAATGCACTGGATTGAATACTCCCTGATTAATAAGCACTACATAACAGCAAGCTACTTGAGTCTAGAGCCTTTCCCTCCATTTTGTTTTTGGGACCTACTTCAGCCCCAGTTTAACGGCTAGGCTGAGGAGGGACAGTTTCCTAACAGCAAACATTTGAGCCTTGTGACCTGGAAGAGGATGGGGTAAAAGTGCAAACAACTTGGAGTGTACCAGCACAGAACATCTGATTCCCCAGTAGGGATTGAGAGGTTGTTTATTAGGCTCATGCTGAACCCACTCTCAGTACTTGCTAACATACAACACTAACACTCAAACATGATGACTGCAGCTTCTATGCAGTATTTCCAAAGACATATCCTTGCCAGACTTGTTTCTCTGGCTGAGAAAATTACTCCATTCTGCCTCTTGTACTCACTCTGCTGCTTTAGTTTTCATCTCTTTACCAAGACATGTCATACAAGAATTGTCATGATCTTTCACCTTTTGAAAACTGAGTTTTCTGATTTTGATATTCCCCAAAATTAAGCTCCTAGATTTTCCTTTAGCTTTCTTTATTCACATGACGAATCACATGGAAAAAGACAGCACAGGTTGGTTGTTGGCTTTTGATAAGAGAAATATAAAATCATAGAATGGCCTGGGCTGGAAGAGACCTTAAAAGTCATCTTGTTTCAACACCTTTCACTAGACCAGGTTGCTCAGAGCCCCGTCCAACCTGGCTTTGAACACTTCCAGGGATGGGGCATCCACAGCATCTCTGGACAACCTGTGCCAGTGCCTTCGCACCCTCAGAGTGAAGACTTTCTTCCTAATATCCAACGTAAACCTCTCTTTTAGTTTGAAGCCATTCCCTCCTGCCCTGTCACTACATATAACTGTGCCTACTGGTTTCATTTTCCCACAGTATCTCTAATTTTTTTTTTCAGAGCTCTCTAAGTCAATTAAAGAGAGATATTCAAGTGTTGCTGCTCTCCATGCATGTCTAGATAGCCTTTAAAGGACAGACAAAAATGACTGTAAAATGACTTTTTGAATGTCGTACAATATATTCTCAATTGTGTCCAGCCAAAAAAAGTCACACTTAGAGAAAATGCTTTTTCCCCTAGGCATATAATCTCTTATAATATGACCTGTAATTAGAAAGCCAGATTAGGTTCTTTTCTCTTTTTTGTATCACTAGCAAAGATTCTACATGAATGGACCACCTAGACCTTCCATTTTTGTCTTGATCCTCTGACAATGCCATTCATGACACCTGGAAACAGTAGATATTAGACCATCCCACTGCTAACAACCAAGTTAGCAACAATATTGTGCCCTTTTTTTCCCAGTAAATAAGATTTTAGTGACTCTAGAATATGCAGAGAACAAGTAGATTAAACAGATTCCTTTTAACAGCATCCCTCTTGTAGTCTTACTTACATTTTCATATCCTTCAACATAGATCTGTACTCTTTTCACCACAAACAAATGTTACTCTGTCTTGGACTGCCAGAGCCTACATATCCTCTTCTTCTTCATTCAAGCTTCTCATTTTTGTCAGCAAAGCAATGGCATATTTGGATGTTTCATTTCAGAATTAAATCCCAAAGAGAAACCTTACCAGAACTACTGAGTTTCATTGAGCTTTTGTATGAAAATCTTGGAGGCCTGTGAAGTTTGTAATCTTTCATAAATCAAATCAAGATTCAACTGAAAAGTTTATGGATATTAATAAATCAATGGCCTGCATTTTTTATTCATGAAATAGTTTAGTGGCAAAGCTTCCACTTAAGCAGTAAGAATTTTCACCAAGGCTTCATTAAGCCTGAAGAGGACACTTGTAGATACAACTAACTGGCAGACTCTGCACTCCAAATATTCCAGTGAAGAGGAGGTTGTTTTACAACACTTTGCTAAATATAAATTAGCAATGATTCTATATCAGAATTCAAAATGGGCAAGCCTTTCACAGTGAGTTTGGCAAAGTGTTTAAATTTTGTTTAAATCACTTCTCCCACTCCTACTTAAAATTCAGACATCCAAATTCACTACATCAAAGAAATGCAAGAGCTCCACGGAACTTGCAGTAATTCATATGTAACAAGACTCCACACAGAGCTCATTCCACTACAGAACACACACAAACCCCATGTGCTTCAGAGCAGGAGCCCTACTCTGTCGGGTCAGCCAGGGATACAGACTAAGCACTCCCTCAGGCCTCTCAAGCCTCAGACACTATGAATGCCACTCATCCCAGGGAGTGGCCCAGGGAATAGCTCCACACCATTTCATATACTGGGTGAGTAAAAGGTGAAAAAATCCCCTTTCCAAGAGCACTGCATAGAAGGATGCAAGATTTCAGCCAGCCAGCACTCAGCACTTTTCCCTTTCTCCCTGCTGTCACACACAAGAATGTATTCCAAAAACTAAGGCACATAGGCAGACAGACAAAAAAGCCCTGGTTTTTGCTGAGGCCTGTAGAACACGTTGTGAAGGACAGAAGTCTAAGGCAAAAGCTCACACTGTAGTCAGATAACCCCCCCCGTAATTCCTAACATGAAGCATGTGTACATAGGAAGAAATATCAAGCCCTAACATGAAGTGTTTTCAACAGAGATTTCCTTGGTAGATAGAATATTTTCAGTTACTTCTAAAGTGCTGAATGATGTAATTGTATATTCATATGTATCACACGCATACATCTAAAAAGAGAGACTATAGCAACAAAAATGCAATTATAAACCATAATGTATTCCAACAAGCAATAAACAGAGAAAATAACAAACTCCATACATTAATGAAAAAAATACTGCCATGATTTTGTAACAAATATAAGAGAAGAGCAAGTGCTCAGTGCTGACCCAGCAGATGAGGTAATAGCCTACACAGCTGATTGGACAACGCTGAATTCATTTTCTCTAAACACTGCTGTAATTTATATCCATTTTCACAGCCACATTGGTGCCTTAAAGAACCTAAAGCATAAGAGTAAAGCTCATCATTCAGTTAACAGCCCAAGCAGCTGTGAGGATAGAAATTAAAATTATTTTCTCCCTAAAAATTTGTAATTTCTACAGTGAATTTTTAAGTTGAGATATTCTATGTGAATTTTAAATTGAGGATAATTTAGGCTAGCATTTCTCAGCATTCTGATTGCAATCAAGATGTGTGGTATGTTTAATCTCCGTTTTGATTGTTCATGGGTTTCTAGGATTTGGTTTGGGATCTGATCTCCCAGCAGCCTTTCCATGGCACTCCAAGCACAGAATTCCAAACCCCAGAGAACCTACAGGCTGCAACACAGCCTCTACCGCATCTGCTTTATATTCTGTTCCTTCCCTCAAATGAAAGTTTCTCTCCTTCATCCAAATGAAACTACTGCAAGTCCCAAAAGAGTGGGAAGAGTATCAAAGTACAGTGTAAATTGCTCTTAACACACCAGCAAAGTAAAAATTAATTTTCACTCAGCTAATCATTTTTGGAGAGACAATTTTTTTCTCCCTCGAGTAAGTACCTAGACATCCACTGAAGGCAAAACATAAAGACATGGCAATCAAAAGACAAATTTTAAAGTAAAACCTGTGGTTTTTAAATTTACTCTTTCTGACAGGAATTTACAGTGCACTGCCAGTAAGTGGTACTTAGGCATATGTTAGTGAAAGGAAAAAGATTCTGAAAGCATAATTTCAGAGAAAATGCTTTTCGAAAGACCATGAATTCTGGTGGAAAGGCTACTCATCAAAGCCAAAGGCATACCTTTTACATTTTTGAGAGCTGTACTGTATTCAGCTTCTTTGAAAGTACAAGAGGATATTAACATATTTGCCAGAAGATGGAAGAAATTTCTTAAATTTACAGGGAAAAGGCCTATGAAATGACTGACTTGGATTGCTGCCATATCCAGAATCCTGCACAACTTAAGTTTTCCATATTTATTCAAGTTTTAAGGAGATTTAGAAAATGAACCACACCTGACCCACTAAATGAGATATTTAACAAAATAATTTTATATGGTTTCCAAAATTCTGATCTGTAGAACATTAAAATAACATCTAATTAACTTGAAAATTGCACAGACAAATGTCATCACAACATGCTGACTGAGAATGGAACCAGGGTATTTTTTGTGATCTGAAAAGATCAAAACAGCACACAGAAACACATGGAGGGAGCAAAGGAAAAACATAATCATTTAGGATGGAAAAGACCTCCAAGGTCATCAAGTGCAACCTTTGAGCCATCACCACCTTGTCAACTAACCCAGGGCACTGAGTGCCACATCCAGTTGTTTCTTGAACACCTCCAAGGATAGTGACTCCACCACGCTCCTTACCATCTGAGGTCCTCTTTCACCACTAAAAGTTTACTGGATAAAACTAGAAGCAGCTGTGGCTTAGATCGGGCAAATACAGAATGTACCAAAACTTCATACAAGCATTCAAAACCTCAAAGAATTGTGCACTTTTTCCTTCAGATATGGCAAACCAAACATGTAATGTGCATCATATAACTTAATTCCACTGGAGTTCTGCTCTAGGTTACAGATGCACAGCCTGGCTGAAGTCAGAAGGGTCCACAGTGGGTCATCTAGTCCCACCTCCCTGCTCAAGCAGGATCATGCCAGAGCACATGGCACAGGATTGTGTCCCGATGGTTCTGGTACATCACCGGTGAGGGAGAATCCATGCCCTCTCTGGACAATCTTGGTCACTACATAGGGAAGAAGTTCTTATATTCAGGTAGAACTTCCTGGGCACCACTTCCTGTCCATTCCTCTTCCCATTGCTGGGCCCCACAGAGCAGAGCCTGGTCCATGCTCTGAGCCCTCCCTGCAAGTACTGACAGACAGGGATGAGGTCCCCTCTCAGAGTCTCTTCTTGAGGCTGAACAGCCCCAGCTCCCTCAGCCTTTCCTCATGAGAGAGATGCTCCAGTCCTCAAATCATCTTTGTTGCCCTCCAGCAGCTCCATGTCTCTCCTGTCCAGAGAAGCCCAGAACTGGTCACAGCACTCCAGATGATCCTCATTAGGGCTGAGCAGAGGGGCAGCATCACCTCCCTGACCTGCTGGCACTGCTCTTCCCAATGCACCCGGACACCATTGGCTTTCTTGTCCTCCAGGGCACTGCTGACTCATGGACAGCCTGTTGTCCACCCCCAGGTCCCTCTATGCAGAGCTGCTTTCCAGCAGGTCGGCCCTCAGCCTGTGCTGGTGCTGGGGTTGCTCCTCCCCAGGTACAGGACCCTGCACTTGCCTTTGTTGAATTTTAGACAGTTGTTCTCTGCCCATCCCTCCAGCCTGTCAAGGTCCTTCTGAAGGGCTCAGGATCAGCCATTCCTCCCAGCTTCGTGTCACCAGTGAACCTGCTGAGTAAGCAAACTCAGATTCTGCTAATCCGTCAGGTAACTGCCTGCTACCCCAACCACAGAATAGAAGTAAAACCTGTCTTGTGGCATCTGCAGAGGAGTGCCCTGCAAAACCCAAGGATACCTTGCTTTTATAAAAGAATAGTACCTCTTCTGACAAGGTTTGTTTTACGTGTTCCTATACCTTAAAAGCCACAACAAAGCTATCAGAATAACATGAGAACGTTATTACACAGTGTTACTACAGGGAGAAAAAAGCCATCTAGACAACAAAAGAATAGGCAGCAGCAAAGCAACTGCAGCTCCTACCTGACACCAATGATGAGCAAATCATTTTACAGTTGAAAAACTGACCATGAAAACGTGTAATTCTTTTCTAGAACACTTTGAATTTCACTCCAGGTGTGCAGATTACTCCAGTATTGGACTAATGGAGTAGTACTTCCATGGAAGGAGGCTGTCTTATCTTTATGCAGGATTCAAACGCCCACAGCGGGATAAAGCAGAGATGCCAGAAGTGTTATACTGTGGGAAACAGGTGCAAAAAGGGATTCGTGCTTGTCACCTGCATCCCTGCAATGACTCTCTGTCTCTGAGGTCTGTGCTAAGCTGCATGGACTCCACACAACGTGACAGCAGCCCAGAAAGTATTAGTGGGGAGTCAATTGATCCCCTAACTGTGATTAAAAGGCCAACTAGAAAGAGATACAAATAAAGATTGAAGAATAGCAGCAGTAGGTGGGGAGGCCTGGGGGCTACCTAGGAGGAAATGCAGAGACAAAAATGTGGTGAAAAAAGCAGGATAAAGAACTGAAGCAGTAGACCAGGGAGCTGTCATCATTCTCCACCAGAGAAGGGGACACTGATCCAAAGGGATACTGTGGGTAGCAGATGTCTTTGACAAAAGCCAGCACAGGAATGAGAGAATTTTGAAAAAATACTGATCTCCTCCCACTCTCTTATCTGCAACAGGATTAACCACAAATACACCTTTAGTAAAATGTACATGCTAGTTCACCTTATTTCTATGTTACCAAAATACCTGTTGCTATCAACAAAACATGTATTTACCGTTGTTTTACAATTTTTCCCCCTCTCAGTCAGACACCAGCTCAAAGTTCAGCTCAGGCATGGAAAGATCCTATCCCAACTAACAGGCCAGAGTTTTGCTCTTACAGATTTAAAGACAAAGTGCCTGTTATGAGAACTTCTGAAATCAAGACCTCTGTGAGGTCTCTTGGCAAATCAGGTTTGATTTTAATCTGTCTTGTACATTGTCATCTCCATGGAGAAGTAAGGGTAACAGAGTCATGTAAAACATTAACCCTTGACAAATGTATGACAAAAACCCAATTAAGCTGGTGACACTATTTAGAGAAGAAGGGCAACTTACAGCCCAACCTGCTTTTCTGTAGCTGGAGATGCTCTGAAGGAATGAAAATGTAACTCATCAGTGGGAAGATAAAACAAAGTGGGAAATGAAAGAAGCAGCTCTGCTGAATAAAAAACGTAGCATTTTTGCAAGCTCACATATCTGTAAATATCTGGGCGTTAAATGACTTGACACAACTGTTACACCAGATCCTCTTCACTACAGCTCCCCTCAGAACCACCAATCCAAAGTGAGTACCAGCCATCACATTAAGGTCCCTGCCAGGTCAAGTTGGCCTTTCAGGTCACCTTACCCTGGGCAAGTATTACCCTCAACTAAAGCTGGCAGAGAGAATCAAGTGCAGTGTTCCATAAAGCAGAGAGCCAGCAGGACCCACAGGAAGGGGAAAGAAAAGAGAAAAGATAGCAGGGACATAGTTATTAACTATGCCTTTTACAAACTAAATCAGTGTGAAAATCAAGTTTACATGGTTAGCAAGACCAATATTGCTTGGAGGTAACTGGCATATCAAACTTCAGAGTGCAAGAAAAGTGGAAAGAAGGGCCAAAAGCTTATATTTAAAAGAATAAACCGAAGTATTATATCTTGCATAGCTAATTACTGTGAATGAGGCATTCCTTGCAGGATCAAAATGCTAATAATGAAGCAAGCAGAAAGGATCTAATTTACATTGGAGTAGAACCATGCTGAACACTTTCTAACTTCACCTCTATGTTTTTCATCTCTGATGAACAAAGACCATTTGAAAGCACAAAAAAGCAAGTTTCTGATCTACTTGGAAATGTTATTTGTTTTGTAGGCTTCACGTAACAACAAGTTTCAGAAAAGTACTCAGCCTTACAAGTGCTCAGTGGGAGAAGATATCAAACTTTAGAGAGAGACCAACATTGCTAATTATCACTATATAGGTTTTCTCTACAACTTCCTTATCTCTCAGCTGGTCTATTCTCAAACAAATAGATACTCAACTTGAAATTCCCAAAATACAGGGACTACCTTGGCACCATGACAACAATCTGATGTAAATGCATATCTGAACATTGGTAGTACCTGATCACCCCTCAAGAAGATGTTGCAGAAAATAACATGGAATCAGAGAATAGTTTGGGTTGGAAAGGACCTTAAAGATTATCGTGTTCCTGTGGACACTGAAAGCTTGGTGGCAAAGAGATTTTCCAGTTTTCTGCTTGTCAGTCTGCATCCTCACTTTATCACGGAAGCTAGCTGAAAAACAGCTAGAGAGCTTTTGTAAATAATTCTTCTATCTTGCACCTGTGAGATGTTTTGCACCTTGTTATTGTTAATCTGAGGGATTGTTTGGGAAATGGGTGTTTTAGGATCTAGCGAATCATCTTGGGGGGTGGATGGCCAAGGATCCAATGACCTTATACCATCCCAACGACCTAGGGTATAAAACCCGTCGGTATATAAATAAATAAACTCATTTCAATCCTGTTTTTCCTGAGTTCGGCTGCCTCTTTTCTCCCCGGGCTGTGTCTAACTGCGACAAGTTCCAACCCCACTGCCATGGGCAGGGACACCGTTCACTAGACCAGGTTGCTCAGAGCACCATCCTTAAATAGTTCCAGGGATGGGATATGCAGAACTTCTCTGTTTCTCAGAGAAGTTACCTCACCTCCCTCATGGTAAAGAATTTCTTCCTAATAGCCAATCTAAACCTGCTCTCTGTCAGTGTGAAGCCATTCCCGCTTGTTCTGTCACTCCAGGCCCATGTAAATAGTCTCTCTCCATCTTTCCTGTAGGATCCCTTCAGGTAGTGGGAGGCCACAATGAGGTCACCCCAAAGCCTTCTCTTTTCCACGCTGAGCAATCCCAACTCTCCCAGCCTTTCTTCATAGCAGAGCTGCTCCATCCCTGTAATCAACTTTGGTGCTTCTCTTCTGGACTTGCTCCAACAGGTCCATGTCCTTGCCATGAAGGAGTCCTTCAGTCAGACTAGACAAAGATAACTCATTCAATACATAAAAACAATGGCTAATAAAGGCTGAGAAACTGGGGAAAAGAAAAGAAAAAGTAATTATTTGCTATCCAAGAAGCCACAATACCAGAATTATGAGTCCTTAGCAGAACTGCACTCAGCAAAAGGGTACTGTTGGCTAAATCCTGGCCATGCTGAAGTCAGATGGAACACTTCTGTTGACTTTGAAGTAACCAGGCTTCACTTCCCCTATTTTACCACATACTTTGTTACTCATTTCGCCACTGCAGTTCTTTCTGTATTCATATACTGGCATGAGTATCACGGGGGGGGGGGGCCTCCT
>VZTG01000444.1:39072-84713 GCA_013397845.1 Melanocharis versteri
TTTTTTTTTTTTTTTTTTTTTTTTTTTTGTGAAGGAAAAGGAATAGTGGTCCAGCATCTCTGTCTGTTTACTGTGTGGGAAAAAGGGATTTTGCAGTATTTCTTCCCCACAAACTCTACCTGAAGAAACACTCATTTTAATTTTCTCCAGAGGTCTCCAGGCATAGATTTAGTTGTATAATAACACCATACATTGAATTTGAATGACCGTAAAGTGCCTGAGGGAACTGTTATAAAGAGCGTCATACTCATACAAGAATTATTTCTCTTTGGCTTTCTCATTTTGACTGGCATAATACTGGATCACAAAACAGATTGTGCAGGTTTTGCATTTATTGTCTTCTTTCACCTAAACTGTCTCCTATTGAGCCCAGTCCCAACACTTAAGCTTGCAGCACTGCTCCACAGTACCAAGCTACACTGTGCATAGAATAATGAGTAACACTAAATACAAGCTTGTTCAAGCAGAAGGGCTGCTGCTTTGCAGTACTAGGATAAATCTGAGAATACATTTCTGAGGGCACCACACAGTTAATTGGAAAATATTTTCCTTACAGACCATTAGAAAAACAAAAACATTCAGGAGTCTAAAAAACCGCAACTATTTGATTAAAAGACTTGTGGTTGTTCAGCCTAGAGAAAAAGACTGTAGGGAAACTTGATAGCAGTCATATGTGGAAAAGATAAGAAAAAAACGTCTCTTAACTTATAGCCGGGGGGGAATTTCCAGTTAGATGTCAGGAAATATATCCTGTGCATAAAGGCAGCAACTTACTAGATTGGACAGCCTAGTGGGTTGTGGAATTTCCATTAGGAAACTGTAAAAAATTATTAGATAAATATTTCTGAAAAAACCTGAAAGATGGTAGACTTACATTAGATGTTAAAAAGAAATTCTTTACTATGCGCATGGTGCGATGCTAGAACAGGATACTCAGAGAAGCTGTGGATGCCCCATCCCTGGAAGTGTTCAAGGCCAGGCTGGATGGGGCTCTGAACAACCAGGTCTAGTGGAAGGTGTCCCTGCCCATGGGGCATGAGACGATCATTAAGGTCCCTTCCCACCCCAACCATTCTATGATGCTAGTAGAGCTGCCAGCCATAGCGCAGAGGCAAGAGGGCAGTGACCTCTGAGCATCCCCTCCAGACAATGAGTTTGCACAGGTTTCACTATGATTCTACCATGAACTCATGGTACCTTGTGTTTTGGTGTAGCACTGCCTTGTTGTCGCAGTTTGATATAGGCCAAATGCCAGGCACCCATGAAAGCTGCTCGCTCACCCTCCCCTGCCATAGCTGGGCAGAGGAAAGAAAAAAATTAACGAAGGGTTCATGAGCTGAGATAAGGACTGGGAGAAAACACTCCAAGGAGAAAACAGGCTCACCTTAGAGATACAAAGTGAATTTATTACTAACAGAATCAGAAGAGGATAATGAGAAGTAAAATAAGCTCTTAAAAACACCTTTTCTTCCCCCAACTCCTCCCTCCTTCCCACTGACAGCACAGGGGACAGGGCATGGGGGTTTTGGTCAGTTTGTCACCCAAGGTCTTCTTCCACTGCTCAGGGAGAGGAGTCCTTCCCCTGTGAGACTGAGGGGTCCCTTCCCACAGGAGACAGTNCCTGGAGAGCCTGGAGCACCTCCTCCCCCTCCTTCTCCACTGACCCTGGTGTCTCCGTGTTTCCTTCACATGTTCTCACCTCCTCCTCTTTGGCTAGAAGAAAAAACTGTGCCCACTTTGTTTTGATTTCCTTCTTAAATATGTTATCACAGAGGCGTTACCACCCTCTCTAGTTGGCCCAGCTTTGGCCAGCAGCATGTCCATCTTCAGAGCCATCAGGGATTGGCTCTGCCAGACATGGTGGAAGCTTCCAGCAGCTTCTCACAGAAGCCACCTCTGTGGCCCCCCTGCTACCAAAAACCAGGCTGTGCAAAACCAACACATTCATGAATCCCCCTGTGAAGGTGCAAGCCTGACTTTGCAGAAGTAAATCATAAATAGTGCTGTACCTCTGGATTATGTTGCGTGATTGAATGCATTTCTTCATGCACCCTTATGACTGCAAAGAGAACAGTGTGAAAACAGGTGCTGATTTGGGTTTGATATGACAGAAGCCCTTTTGTTCTTGTAGCTGGTGCTTTTTGTGCAAGTCCAGCAGGTAAGAGGATGGAGCTAACAAAAACACCTGACAGGAGGCTGTATCTAGGTGAGGGTTGGCCTCTTCTCCCAGGAGGCAACAAGGAACAGGACAAGAAGAAATGGCCTCACCTTCACCACACTGACTTCTTCCCTTTGGCCACCTTGGAATCTCTCATTACCATGGGACTTAATAGGCTGCAAACACTTTGGTCGCATCCCATAAAACTAAGTAAGGAGGTGTTACACACATGAAAAATTGGTCTATCAGCACTCCATAGCACATTTATTCCTATCTGACTTGCTCACTAAATGGCCCCATCAGGAAAAGGCAGCAGCACCCTTCTATTACAGCAATATACATGCGCTTAAACTGTTCTGTGAATCTAGACCTTGTCCTAAAACAAACCTCCTGCCATGCTAGAGAATGAAGGCACCCAAATACATCTGCATGACTTGGGAGCTCCAAAAAACTATTTCAGGTCGCAGAGCTAATGTTTGGGATAGAATTTGGGTCATTTCCTCCAGAAAAAATGATCATCCGAATCCAGTGTCTTTCATCCAGACCTTCTGAAACTGGAGACCATTAGTCCAGTACATTTTACACGGAAGAAAATAAAGCCATTGGAGACTGCTTCCATGAGGCAATATTAAAACAGCTCTACTGCAGCCACCAAACTAGCATGCAGAATCTCAAACCTCTGCCCTAACCCCACACACAGCTTAATTTTCAGCTTATAGATCAACGCCTCACCTAGTAAAGTGTGCAGAATTGTGATGGCAATGATGTACCCTAAAGGAAAATATCCTGCGAATGTCTCCAGCAGTGTCCCTGGGACTGATGGAGTGGACTAAAGTCAGTGAGTTTAAGCCATGGTCTTGGACTCAAATATTCCTCCTTCAAACCATCTGCAAAGCCAGGTATGTTTTTATGAAAACTGCTCTTCTCCACAACGTACCCAGACTGGTACTGCCAACTGCCGCCCGCCCCAAATGTCCATGGTTGGCAGAAATCTCTAGGATAGTCTTCGAAAAAGAAATAGAAGAAGAAGAAGAAGACGACAATGACAAAGAAGAAGCCGACGACAAAGAAGAAGATGACAAAGAAGACGACGAAGAAGAAGAAGAAGACGAAGAAGACGAAGAAGAAGAAGAAGAAGAAGAAGAAGAAGAAGAAGAAGAAGACACCATTTCTGCACTGAAACGAACTATTTCTTTCTGTACTTGGGATTCACAGTTACATTACACAAGTCCAAATTCACTAGGCCATTAAATGTCATATGTTGGCTCAGTTCACACCAGTACTTTCAGTTTCCTTGCCTTTGCCTGCCACTACAGACTGACTCTTTGGCCACCACATTCCAAAGTCACCTCAGGTTGGTAGTTAATGGCCAGTAGACAATCTGCAGCACAGATTTAATTGCCAAATTTCTCCTTAAAGACTCCAGAACAGTATAAGCTTTGTAGACCAAGAAGGAGAAAGCAGCCTGGATTCTTGGTCTGAGCAACCTGCACATCCAGGATCTTTCCAATGCATCCTGATGGAAGAAAACCGCTACTGTATTATTTTTCCTATGTCCAAAATGTCACTTGGAAGCCAGCGCCTGCTGCATGGGAATCATTCAGGTGATAAAAGTAGTTTCAGGAGAAAACAACAGCCCTTCCCCTCCATGTCATATCAGGTTATAAGGACTCTAAATCAATCATGCCTGGCTATGCTAAGTCAATTTCTGAACTGTAATGCAGCAGAGCTCTCATTACACATACAGCTGGGCTTACACTGCCCCCTAAGCAAGAAGGCATAAAGGATCGCTTGAAAGTCACTATATAATTTTCCTACAAGATTCGCAACCTTGCTACCCCTTCTTAATAGCTTCAGCAGCAGCAACCTTCCTGGACTTTGTCCAAGCCTGCAGACTCCACTAAGCCACACTTCCATCTGTGTTTAGGAATATGTGGGAGAACAGGGGTCTGCATCTCTGCTACACCTTCTGAACATAATCTGGTATCCTGCTATATTCCAGTAAAATTTACATGAGCCATATCAAGAAACCAAATAACAACACATAAAAAATAGAAGTATGTAGTATTCCATAAATTCCTACTCATTCTTCTGCCAGGTGGTTAAGAGCCGGGCACGAAATGGACCCAAACCTAAGCCTCAAATAAGCCAGTATAGGTATTAAGCCTATTTTAAGAGGTATCTTACCAAAAAAGCCAACTACTGCAGAGAGAATATTAATGTAATATGTTCTGATCACTGAATAATTCAAATATATAGTCACATATACAGTAAAACATATTTACACTGAACAAGATGAATTTTAATAACAAAATTCATTAAAAAAATGAAAGGCCAACAGGTGGACAGCATATAAAAGATAAAGCTTTTTCAAGAAGCAAAGGTTTCACTGCACCTGCAGGTGGAAGTCTTGGTATATAAACGAGTTCACTGCCAGAAAAACCTCTGCATGGAGAAACAATCTCCTTTTAGTATCTTATCAGTTATATAAAACTACAATAAAGCAAACAAAGCAAACCTAACTGTGCTGCCTTTGGGCAGACTAGAACCCACCCTTACTTCTATTTTTACACCCCCAGCTAGGCAGCTCATATGCCCTGAAGTCACTTATAGCCATCACAAGTCTGGTGTCCCTGTAGCTTCTCATCTGTGCCCACTTCCTTTAATTATTCTTTTGCTTGCAACAGTTCCTGCTTCTAAAGCAGCAAGTTTATGTCGCCATAAAGCAGATGAACATCGACAGAAAAGCCCATAAAATTCCCAGGGCCTCTCTTTCCCTCTTTGCTTACGCTTCCCACTTCCTCTTCCAGTTCAGCCTTTTTGCTCTGTTCTTTGCAATCCCACAGCATAACATTTGTAGTTGTGACCTGTAGGTACTGTAAAAATGATACTTCAGGGAGAACATTTCAGTTGTGCAGCCAGTGAGTAGAAACATGAGCTCCTGTATTACCTAGGAAAGAGTGCTGGATGCTCAGTCACTTTGGATTTGAAACACAAAGGTTGAGTCAGGGCAGCCGATCCTCTCTCTGCCTGTGGGCCAAACTGACACTTTGCAGCCAGATCCAGTCCTTCCCTTTCTCTCTGTTACATTTGAAAGGTCAGCATCTATTCATGTCTTTGTACTGACTGAGACAAAGCCCGTTTGGCATGTGCATTATTGCAGATAAAATCCACAAAAATCAGGCTCACCCAAGACAGCCTGGCTGAGCTGCTTGGCTGGAGACATTCAGCAAGCCCAGGGTGATCAAAGGGCACATCAACAGGGGACAGAAAGCAACTCCTCGGTCTGTCTCAACTCACTTCAACAAGGGCATGTTGCCCATCCTGTATTTAATTACTTCAAACTAAACACATTCCAGCTCAAGTTTTTTAGCATAAATTTGATTTTCACCATCAGGTATGTTTGCATCTTGTCTCTACTGAGCAGTTTCAGAAAGACTGTGGCTCTTGCTTAACTGACCAGCCAGAGTAGAGGATGCTCTATTATAGCTTTTCTAACACACCACAAAAACTGGTCCAGTTACACAGTTCTTAATTAGTCAGGATGGAATCATAGTGAAGATAGGGGTTTCTCTTAACTAAATATTAAGCCACATTTTTGTTTTGATCACCCTGATGCCAATGGCTAGAGATTATCCAGGACTGAAAGGAAGACTCATGCTCCAAAAGAGCAGTTTATCAGGTCTCTACAGACAGTATTTCATCTCCCAGTTTATGAAAAGCACGGGATAATACAATTGCTTGAATAATAAAAAATATACTAGCTGCTTTCCCAAAACACAACTTTTATTTCACAATATTTAAATACCTCTTCACCTTTTAGTATACAATGTTTTCCACATTTCCAATAACTAGTGTCTATCACATCTTCATTTTGTGTCAGTATATGTAGCCCCAATCAAGAAGACAGCTTGCATATTAAAGCAGGCACAGGGAGCAGGAAAAAAAACGAAGGAAGGAAAAAAAAGGACCAAAAGAGAAAGCACCAAGAAATTCCCCCAAATCCTAACTAAATACAACTAAAAGACAGACAGGGAGGTACTATTTAGACAGCAGAATTAATGGAAATAGAAATAAAAGCTGCTTAATAGAACGTCTGTAGACCTAAAATTTACGTCCATATCCAAGATATCAAGCAAACATATCTCAAATGACAAACAATATTTCACTGTATTTCTCCAAGCAGTTATTAATTACAGAGCATTACTGAGAACAGAGTATACTGCTACCAAAAAATTAACAGAGCACGTCCAAAATCAACAGCAAAGGCAGAAATTCCTGCCTCCTGGTAACACTGCAGCCCATCCATCAGATCCTAGCCCACACTGCTTCAGGTGGTTTCTCATTTTACACACCATTTTTGGATCACCTGGGTCTACAATCAGTCCAACAAAACAGTGTGTTTGCCCTAAAGAAGGTAACATTGTCCTCTTGAAGGCGTTCGCTTTCTTTACATAGCTCTAGCTTCACATTCCACCCTGGATCTGCTCAGCAGCTGGCTCCCATCTAACCTTTCCCAGAACCTGCTGCTCCTACACCTCACCTTTTGCTGGAATCAAAGTGCCATTTCCTTCCTTGGAATGTTTTTCCTGTTATTCTCAGCATGTAATAAGGGGAAAAGCCTGCAGACTCTACACCAAACTCCCTTTCCCAATCTGAATTTTTTTTTCCTGAAATAATTACAAATTATTCTACTTGCTGCAGGCTGTAACTGTAAGAGCAGGGAATTTGCTTTGAAACAGCACCAGCAGAAGGACACAAAATCTCTGGCTAAATGAAAGATGCTGTGAGCAACCAAGAAAAACCAAATAAGCTCCCAAAATTTAACAGGTACCCTGAATGAAGAGCACAAGTCACACAGCACAATCATAAAATAATTCACTGCTATCCAATACATCATTCAGAAAATCCAGAAAATGTCAGAGAATGTCTCCATTTTACATTTACTAATAGAACAACTTTTTCTCTGCCTTCATATTAATGGTGGGGATTTAAACTTTAAAGAAATATTTGTATTATATATGTAATTTGGAAAGTGTCATCTTTCTCCTGATCACAAAGTACCCAGAAAGAGATGCCACATTTCCCTTTTTTTTTTTTTTGTGGCTGACAGTTATTTCATTTGGACTTCTCCAACACCATTTGTGATGACTATTCATGAGAAGCTCAGTGCAAGTAGCCACTCTTGTAACTGACAGCTTCTGCAAGTGAAACTTTACAAGGGATTTGAGCAGCTGATGAATCATATTTTAGTAATTTAAAATAATTTACTGGTATCAAAAGTGTCTAACTGCTTCAAGTGAAATACAATGAAACCAGATTTTTTTTTTCAATTAATAATGTTATTTTGCCGGATTAAAAAATTAAAGTTTAACACATTTGAGACGTGTTTTGAAATGTATTCACTCCTCTACCCTCCAAAACAATACATGGCAGAGTGAAAAGTTACATTTGATATAACTGGGGTTTTTAACCTCTTGGGGGATGGAGAAAGGAGACCTCAGAAATTTACCTCAGTTCTTCCTTGCTATAGGCTTTTGCCAACAAGTAACGAAAATCAGATATTTGCACAAAAAACTAAATACTGGGATGAGCGTTTTTTTCCTCTCTAATGCTAAAGATAGTCTGAAATTTGATTTTGAAACTCTGAGGAGGAGAAAGATAGCAAGCAGTCAAAAACTACTTCAAAAAAACATTTGAAACTGGGGCTTGATGCACTCTCTAACTTGAATGCAGCTGAGCGTTAGTTCACGTTTCTCTCACGTGGTTTTGAGTTACATCCCAGCTACTCATGTGGTTACATCCCGCTTACTCAGAGCAGCTAAAAATGACTGCAGGAATATATGGAAGCCTGGTTTCTCCCATTCCAGTCAGATGGTGAAGGGTGGGAAATGCTAGTCATGCCTTATGTCGTGCCTCAGCGCAATAGTGCAGGGACCAGAGCTGACAGCTGAACTTCCACACTGTGAGAAGTGTGTGTCTCTGTCCCACCAGCAACAGCAGTCCTGGACACTCACCAACATACAGCTCTGTGTTCTGTTTAATAAAGGTCCACAATGGTGACAAGATACATTTACAAGTCACCCAGGACCTTTAGTGGCCAGCCTGGCTTCTCCTGACTGCTGAGTATGGACCAGTTTCTCCGCAGGACAGGAAAGATGGTGCAGTCAGTGCAGTATCTCACTTCTGCTTACAAAGGTTTTCATTCTCTAAATCAAGGGGTAAAATGACACAGAGGGATAGACAAAGAGGGGCTACTTCCAGCAGCTGGAATTACTGGTTCATGCAAAACTCTGCAACATCAAATTTTGTGCTCATAAACTGAAATGGAGCAATGAATGACTATTTCCACATAAAAGCTTTTCTCTTTTGCAAATTTCTTCCTTGGTGGGTCAAAAACTTGAATAAATAAAAGGAACTATATAATCACTCAAAGTCTGAGGAAAAAAGAGGTGGCAACAGAGCTGATAAAAAGAAACCCCAACAGCTGATGTATTATATTAAAAAAAAAGGTAAAATGAAATGTCATAACACCACCAAAACCTTTTAACATTTTCACCTCAAAGAAAAATTGAAAAACGAATGAACTGATACTAAATTTATATTTTCATGAAATAGTATTTTTAGTGGAAAAGCACTCTGTCAGAAAATGCTGACCCAGCCATAAGAATTTTATCTACAGACTGCTCAGAAGAAAAACAATTCTATTTTGTATTGCTCACATTCAGAAATAAGTGACATTTTACATGTAAATTTTGGACATATTTATTTCTGTATAACATGAAATACAGCAAGTTCCCTATTTAGTTTTGAGTTACATTATCCTGTAAGTTAGTCATTGGTTCAGGACTGAGAAATCTTCTGCAATCACCAAATTGCTGAAGCCCAGCAATGTGGATAGAGTAATTTTTATTTATCCCAGAGGAAATATTTTTTGTATTATATCAACATAGCTGTGGCCCTTTACATTCCTGTTACATCACCATGGCATTTCAGAGTATTAACCATATTTTGTGAGTTGTTTTAAGCTTCTAGATACTTTTGAAAGGAATATTCATCTTCAGGAAAATTGCTTGCAAGCAAGCTAATAATAGACACCATTCTTCAAAGCAGGAGCTGAAAAATTTAGGCAAGTACTTCTCTCGAAACAAAGAGAAAAGTAGAAAAATGCATTTAAAAATTTACAGCAAATAAATCCTCCTTAGCTTTTAAGCCTACCAGGATTTCGTCTGATAAAGGCCTACAAAATTCCTCTGGGCAAAATGCATAGGAATAACACATCAAATTAGAGGCAGTGGTACTTGCAAGGAAAGAAGGAGAAGTAGCGAGTGTAGCACTTGTCAGAAACAAACTGCCCATTAATTCGTTAAAGGGACAGCATTCCTGGGTTGGAACATTCTAGGGCTGGAACATGATGAAAACTCCCCTTTTCCACCACCAACCGTACAGCATCTACCCACGCCCTTCGCAGCCTGCTTCTCAAGCCTAAGAGACACTGAAGTCCCAGCTGCTTAGTTCATGTTGTCCCCCAGGAGTTTCTCTCTTCATGACTTCCCAGATCTTCACTCTTGATCTGGCCAACTGATAAACTTTAAGGACAGGTCTTAGGATCCTGGGAACCAGTGGAGTTGCAAAGACTATGACTTCTCTCTAACCTCTCTGAAGGAGCCTATCCAGCACACTGCTCTTCACTGTGAGAGGAGGTAGGACACCACTGTGGCCAAGCAGAGTGCTAGGTTTTAACCCAAAAAAACCCTGAAATCTGAAATCCCAAATCCATCACAAAACAGTGACCTCCCTCTGCCAGCCCAGGTGGGGATTTCCTGAAACGCTGGAAAGGACACACACACTTTGAGCACTCCTTGCCAGTATCTTTGTGGTACAAAGTTCACAACTCTGCCAAGGATTCTGGTTTTCTCCAATAAACAGTGCAATATGATAGCAACAAATCACACTAATCATCATAAACAAAACTTAAAGCCACTGCTCTGCAACACATCATAAACTTTCTATCAGTCTCCAGAAGTTCAGCCCAGCTGGGAAGCCCCTTTCCAGCTGTACCACAGGAAAAATCCACTTGCCAGGCAGGTTTCAGCATCTACTTGTTTGCTGAGCTCACTGGGACACAGCAGCTAGGAGCAGCCTGAGGGAGGCAGAGGTCCATTATCCAGTTCATGGCAACAGGGACAAGTGACAAGATAGAGGACCTGGCATCCTGAACAAGACACAGCTGTAATAGCTGTAACAGAGTTCCTCTGGATCATGTCAACACAGACAGGGGCTGCTCCCATCTCCTCTGCCCCACACTGCAGCTTCCCCTCACTCCTTCTCCATTAAAAGAAACTCAAAGTAATAACTCTGTTTTTGAGATCTAAAAACTACTTTAAAAAAAACCCCTAAAACTTCTTTGATGTTTTACTTGCAGGATGAAGTTAACGAGTAAGAAGTCTGCTTCATATTTAACTGAAAAGCAACAAATGAGAAGCCCCGTGTGAACGACTCAACACTGGGAGGCTGAATAAATCCTTATACCTTGAATTTGACAGATTAAAGTAGCAGGTAAATCAATTAATACAGCCAGAAGTTCAGCTTTTTTTAAGTGTGTGGCCACATAAAATATTTGTATTCAACATACAAAATTCAATATAACAAACTCACTATCAGTTCCTGTATTAATTAAAAATACAAGAAGCAGCCTAGATCAGTATTACAAATTGCCAGCACTCAAAAACCCTGCACTTAACCCAAAGCACCTTTGATGGACATTGATAACCAACCACTTCCAACATTCAAAAACACAGCAAGAATCAACAAAGTCAAGCTGCTGGCTCCTCTTATTCGGCTTACATTGTTTGCCATCAATGAACTTCATTAACTTGGAAGTAACTTGGGACACCTTCAAAAAAGCAGTGTCCCATCTTGGCTACACAGATCTGAACTGAAGCAACTGTAGGTGAGGGATCAGCCTCACAGTGACTGCGATCCCTGACTGAAATGCAAAAATCACCCTCTTAAAATAGCCAGAACCAAACATGTTAAAAATCAAGACAGGTGACCCAATTTCATCTCTTGTGTACATCCCAGAAAGCAGCCAGGGAAGTATTAACATTCATAAAAACAAAATTTTCAGAACGTGGAAGTAAAAAAGCACATGCTGTTCGGTACTGAGAAATGAAGATACAATTTCTTGATAACCCTTCAGCCTATTTATGCTCATTTGTATCATGTTACCATTTAGTATTTTAATACTTAAAATGAAAATAAAACATGGTTACTAACCTGTGGGAAGAGAGAGTAAGTTGCATTGTCAATTGTGACAGAATATAAAAATTCCCCATCAAACCAGAGGTTCTTTCCCATGGGGGAATTCATCTTTGTCATAGCAAAGAGCTGCCCAGGGTCACAGCATTCTTTCAGCAGCTTCCTAGAGAAGGGAACAAAATAGTAAGCGGTATTAATTGGAGCCTTGTCACATCTTTATTAGTCATCACCCCTGACATCCAGGTTCCTGCCACTCTCAGGTGCTCCAAAGACACCCTTCCCAGCCAGCAGATGAACCATGGGACTCTTTTTTACTTACAGAAGAGCCAGAAAACCTGCTTTTATTTCAGAAAATCTTAGAAATAGACAGGAAAAAAAATTGATTCAAATTTTCATTCAGACTGACACAGAAACAAAACCAAGATTCAGCAGAAGAAACTCCATCCTATACAGCCCATTTTAATGGGTAAAAAACTGGTCTTCAACACATACAGAAAATCAGAGAAGCTCCTTTGAAAATTTGATCCAAGGTATATAAATACTCAGTACCAAACATTATTTATGAAGAGCAGGTCTCCTAAAACCCCACAGTTACATACTTACGAATGGAAATTTTGGCACCTCCCTTCAATTACTGAATGTCCTTGTGCTACATTCCCAGCAATATTAAGAGACCACTTCCTAACTGAAGGCCAGTTTGAGTCATCCCAGTATGATGGATATATATAGAGAGCGGCTATACTTGTTAGTGTCTCTGCTGAAACTCCACATCCTCTTTCTTATTCCTTCATTTCCCAAAAATACTACTCAGCCTGAGTAGAAACTAGAGAGCTGCTGAGGTGGTTGAAGGTTATCCTGAAAATTCAGTACCACAGCAAACTCAGCAATTAATACCCTAAAATATAGAATGATTAAAAGCTCTGAAGGTCCAGAATATCCTATCTTTCCAAAGCCTGCATGGCACTAGGAAGAGTGATACTCATAGATGTATGTAAAACACACATTGCAGAATTCTGCCATTGCAGTGTAATACCGTATTAGCATATACATTCCTCATATATTTTAAAGGTAATCCCAAAGAGACTGGAACCATTTCCAGTGGCTGCACAGAAGCTGTAAGCAGAAAAACATCAATTATTAGTGACTACTAAAATGCTTGATATAGCTGTTCTCCTCTGCAAAAGAGGAGATTTTATTCAAAACCATAAAATGATTCACAGAAATTTAAATTTTAGCATTTTTTAAAGTTTTACTGCTACTTTTCATCTCTAAAAAATGGTATTTGAAAAAACGCATTCTTTTTCCCTATCAAAAATTGATTTTGCCATAAGTTCATAATTCTCTGCAAATATGTGAGTATTATTTTTCAGACACACTTCAACTAAAGTAACAGTAAGTTCCCAGCAATAACTTCCCTAAGAATATGGTAGAGTCCACAAGGCTGGAGATTTTCAAGACACAACAGGACAAGTTGCTGCATATTCTCATCTAGGTTCAATTCCCGCAGAAGGTTGGAATAGGTGATCATCTGAGGCCCCTTCCCACCTTGGGAGGTCTGTAATTCTGGAACTGGCTGTTGCAGAGCTGGTTTATCTCCCTCTGAGCAGAACACATCAATGTGTCAGCCAGAGCAGCGATTCCCATTCCACGAACAACGATGGCTTTATCTACAACCATAAGGAAAGGCTTCACACCACCCTCCTGCTGATGCCCAAATAAAGCCTTCATCACAGAACTGTGAAAAACAAATTACAGAAAATTTGAAATCTCTCATTGAATAACCTTTGCAAAACAGTGTAAGACAGGCATGGAATACTGTTCCAAACACAAGATTTGACAGTGGAGATTCTTCTGTCTGTCTGTCTGCAAACTAGTTTGCAGATTTTGGAAAAATTATTTCCCTCTCTAAAGTGGAAAGAAAATAATTCTGCATATTTTTCTATCCCCACAGCAACTCTTTAAAAAAATGAAAGTTAATCCAAGGTCAGCTGGAGCCATTTGTTACAAAACTGCATTACAAAATTAAAAATTTCCAGTGAAATTCTGCAACTCACACCTCCTCTGGAAGTCTGGTCTGAGCATGAAGCACAAAAAAACCCCCATATAACTTAGTGGACAATTATCTAGGGAGTGTTTTATATTAATAGATCTTTTCTTAGCCAGAGTAGACTGAAGAGCTAAGGAACAGCTCTTCGTACAACTCCTTCCCTATTTATTAGATGAGATATATATATCCCCATTCTTTCCCATCCCCAGAAATGCATACTTTCAGTTCCCACTGAATCCTTCATTAATAAACCTATTATGAAAAGCAGTAGGGGTCTCCTGGAAAGGCCACAAATAGGCAGGCCACTAGGTCAAATATGAAGCTGTGTGTATGAACACAAAAATCTTGTGCACTCACGTGCGCTCTCTGTTAGAAAAGAATAATTATTAAAAGTCTCTCTTTCTGATCCAAATCCCAAAGTTACAAAGCAAGAAAAGCTTCATAGGAAAGTGTTCATTTAAAAGCAGAATGGATTCCAAGACAAACCTATAGCAGGATACTTTGCAGGATGAGGGAGACTGAACTGTTTGCTGAGCTTGATTAAAATGTACAGCATAAACGTTATGACAGAATTTGCAGAACTGCAGCAGCTTTCAGCTAGGAATCTCAGTTCCCTGCAAGCATTCCTTCACTTGCAGGACATAAACAAATATGCTTTTGATTCAAAGTTCTCTCCAATTCAGAGAAGACCTGTATGTGAGAGGACTTAATGTTGGGATTGAAAAGGCACTAGGGGCCCTCAGATCCAAGAGCACTTAGGGGACAAATCCCTACTTGTGAGAGAAGCAAGAGAAATGTTCCTTGGAGAATCCCACTTCAAGCCCCTGAGATTTCAGCGATAACTGGGTACCAGGCAGGTTATTAAGCAAAAGGCAGCCTCAGCACTGAGGTCTTAACCTGAATTCATCCACAAAACTTTCATAAGAAACTCCCAAACTGCTTCTTCTTCACCTTAAGTTAACAAATTTTGCAGTCTGATTTCAGTTTGCAGACAGTTAATGCTTAATTGCACCCTGGTTTGACTCAAGTCCCAGTCAATAATGACACAGGAGTGTTGGGGTGGCCCAGACGGCTTTCTCTATGAAGTTGTTTGATGTAGAATGGAAGGACTACTCCCCTGAAGGGAGTAACCTTGGAGAAGAGCCTGAAGGGCACCCTGCCCACGACTTGTCCATCTAGTGGGTCTCTCCTCCCTTGTTCCTCCTACTCCCCGCCTTTGTCACGCCCTGGTAACACCCCTTATACATATGCAGCAGTTACCAGAGAATTCTATGTTCTCTGTTCTCTGATTTGTTAAGTTGTTGCTATCCGCTCCCTGAGATACGTGATTGGTTCCTTTGTATTATGTTTCTGTGTTCCATTGGTTTCTGTGTAACCCCGCCTTTCTTGTGACTTGTTATAAACCCTTGTTTCCCGGGGTCTGGGCTCTTTGCCTGGGTTCCCTCCTGTCGCCACGTCACCTGGCCAGCCGGTCGGGGGAATAAAGGACAAGGAATTTCACCTGGGCTCTGAGTCCTCCTTTACCCTTTACCCGCGTGCCTGCCTCCTGCTACATCTGCGGTGCTGCTCGTGGCTTCACAGCCTGGTGTGCCGAGACCTTAGAGTTCGCCTCGGGTCTCTTCAGGGAGCTACGAGGACGAGAGTTCCTCCCGTGGGAGTGACTCGGAACACGCCTCATCTTGTCGCTCCTGGCTTGCCAGCCGGGCCTTGGAGAGCAAGCCGAGAGGCAGCGGCACAGGAGCTATTCTGAACATCCCAAAAGTGGCAAATACAGTATCTAAAAGAAAAAATGGACAATTCCATGGCATGGGTTGTCAGCCAGGAGGTCATAGCTCTTTAGCTGTCTCTTCTCGGCAGGTGGGGGGGGTCCTGCCTCCCCAGCACAGCACCATTTCTCAGTTGCCTTGGGATGCTGTCCTACACAGAGCATGTAAGCACCACTAGCACTGTGCAAGGCAGGGGGAGCAAAATTCTTGCTCTCAACTTTTTCCTTTTAAATCCATGCAAGTGAGATGTACTAAATTAATGTGAAAAAGACCAGATTGATGGAGAGGCGCTTGTCAGGCAGCAGCAGTAGCAAGAGGAAGGCACCTTCACAACGCTTCTCTAGGTAAGTGGTGGAGTCACCAAGCCTGGAAGTGTTCAAAAAACAAGGATGATCCAGAGCACATGGATGGGGAAAAGACAGACAAGACTACAGCTTGATGCTGCTCCTGCAGGTCCCAGCGAATGTCAGCAGTCCCCTCATTGAACAAGGACATTGATTCAACCATTGCTCAAAAACGTTAACATGAGACTTATTATTTCATTACAGTATGGCTTTAATGGAGCATTAAAATAATGACTGAGGCTCACATTCAAGTTTGAGATAAAAATAATTTGTGAAATGAATTGCTTTAGTCAGACTCTGCTCAGCTGCCCAGATTTAGGTGGCATCATGCTAACCTTGATCAGGTGACTGCAAAACAGAGCCAGGATCTGATAGCAGAGCCCGACATAAACCTTCCCCTTACAGAGCAGTTCTCATTCGCCTCAACTTCCCACGTTTTGCTTCGGGATTAAATGAATCTGAAGGCCCGGGAAATAAAAAGTATCTGGCTTTGGAGTTTCGGTTGGTGTCAAGACAAAACCATCAGGCCTTCATTCACAACCAGGGTTTTGTGGAGCTGTTGGAATCCAGAGCACAGGTGGCCGCTTGGGTTCACTAGGGAAGATTTGCACAGATCCATTTCACTGCAATGTATTCATTGCTTCCATCTACATCCCCCCAGCAGGGGCAGGAGGACCTACCAAGAGCCTAGTGGAGTCTGCAACTAAATCAACACCTATTTCCCAGCATGTGCATCCCCTACTGGAAATACTTCAGGGATTAATATCAATAGTGCCTCTGAAACACATCTGGCTTGACCACCTCTATCAGTCTCAAAATCTAATCCTGAAATTCTCCTCATTATGTTTTGGGTGTAATGTTTCTGTAAGAATAACACATCCCCATGTTTTTGCAAGAAGTTTTGGTGGCAGGGGAGAAACCAAAACCACTGCTTAATAAAATATTGTCTTTAATAAGTTTGCACCATGTTCAGAGTCTGATTTTTTGGCACTTCAGGTTTTGGCTGATTTTTTAATTATTTTTCCTCCCTCCTTTAAGAGATCCTTAAAGGAGACTGCTGAAATTTCAACCTCCCTTCTGATGAGCAAAATGGTTGGAGTTTCTTTAATTTCTTGCTATAAACAAAACTTTTTACTCTTTCCATAATTCCTGTGGCTATCCTCTCTCTTTCAAGATCCAATCCTAAATATTTCATTCTAAATAAAGCCTGGAAATAGTATTTCTAGGGTAGCTACCCCCTGCCAACTACAGGGACAAACTGGCCTTTCATTACTCACGCATCCCATGCCATCCAAGAACAGACAAAAAATCTAGGCCCATATCCCATCTCTCAGACTAGGCAGCAGCCAATGCCTGCAGCTGTAAGAGAGCCCTCTCAAACAGCCACATAACAGCTCTGCTTGTGGCCATTTTTTGCTCCAAGCTGGCAGTCTGGGAATTTTATGGCCCTACAGAATGCTACAAAGCCATTCAATAACAGTAAAATCACTGGTTCTGCTTCAATCAGTGAACTTGGAGCTGCAGCTGGCATTTGGCTTCTGAATATTCTGTGAAAACATTGTTGGGTTTAGTCACACACATGGAATTTCTCTTTCCTAAAAAGCTCAATCTAATATTTGTAACTGGGGATTAGCTTGAAGAATTCACTGAGACTTTGAGGTTTTTATGGTGTTTAAAACATCTTACTACTCCAGGCATACCACCCCACTCAAGATGAATTTGAAAATTATCCTCAGCACAACTGTTTGGCAATATGATCTTAAAATTCCCCTCCTAAGAAAGATCACCTGGACAAGTACCAAATGAATAAGAGAACGGCCAGTGCAAATGCTCTTGATATCCACAAAAGCATACCAAATTGAGTTTTTGGGACAGCAGTCATAGTTGAAGCTGTAGCTAAAATTAAGACCTTTGCCAAATACAACATCTATATCAAGAATACATTGCTGTGCATAGGTTTACTTCTGAAAACACCCAGTTACCTAAGCTTGAAGAATAGGTCTAAATGCAATGAAAAAGAAATATAAAAAGAGTGGATACCATAGAGCAGAACAGAGGTAATCTGATTTACTCCCCAGTCAAGGTCTCTGCAATATGGTAAGATTTTATGAAGACTAAAGTCATGACCGTTTTCCTCCTCACATTTATTATTATATTGTTCCTTGATATGAAACTTTCAGCCAATTTCAATGCCACCTGCAGCAATTTCTGGTGTCTGGACTTTACAAGGATCATGTAGTATTTCCCCAACCTCCTCGAGAGGAATGTTATCAGGATAATAAAAAGATTGCAGACAGTAAACCATGCCTGGCACTGCAACCTGCTTGAAAGGAAAGAGGTTGCATTGCAAAGACCACAGAATAAGAACAATTCATGAAAACCATCTTCATTAGCTTAGCAACAGAGCTGCTGTGACTTTTTAAAGTATGAAATAAAACTATAAATTAATGATAATTTGCTACAAATTGCCAGATTAATAGCTGGGGAGGAAACTATGAAATCAAGAACTTGCACCTTTTCTGCATCATCAGTATCTTTTTAGATCTTTTTTCCAGGCTTTTTTGAGGTGCCCAAAAGGGAAACAAAGTATTTTATTTAACCCAAGAATATTGTTTTCACTACATACTTCTATTTGTCCAGAGAATATTTGGGTTTTCATTACCTATTCTAAAATCACCGATCTGGTGTCACCCACACAGTAGCATTCACAGTTCTGTTTCCCAGACTGCAAAAGAAATATAAAACTGTTGTTTCATCCTGTGGGATGATATACTTACCCTATGCTTGCTGCCTTGGTCTTGAATAAACAAAGCCTGCTGCCTTCTAGAATGTAAAATCTGAGCTGTCAGTAATCGCAGCACCTCATCCTAATCTCTGACTGATTTTGTTTAACTCTATTTTTTTTTAATATACAAGTGATACATTTTTCTTCCAGACACATTCGAAATGTCATAGAAAATGTGGGATTTGATTTTGATTGTACATTTAGGCACATTTAGATTGGAGAAATACAGATGAGGCCAAAATTTGCCACGGACCATCTTTTTCATTGAACAATGTTTGTGAACTAGAAGAAACCAGAATATAAAGCTGAGAGAATTGGGATTTTTCAGCCTGGAGAAGAAAAGGCTTTGGGGTGACCTAATTGCGGCCTTCGGGTGCCTGAAGGGAGCCTACAGGAATGATGAAGAGAGACTATTTCCAAGGGCCTGGAGTGACAGGACAAGGGGGAATGGCTTCAAACTGACAGGTTTAGGTAAGATATTAGGAAGAAATTCTTCCCTGTGACAGGGGTGAGGCCCTGGCACAGGCTGCCCAGAAGAGCTGTGGCTGCTCCATGTCTGGAAGTGTTCAAGGCCAGGCTGGATAGGGCTCTGAGTAACCTGGTCTAGTGGAAAGTGTCCCTGCTTATGGCAGGGGAGTAGAATGATATGATCTTTAAGGTTTGTTCCAACCCAGGCCATTCTACTATTCTGTAACTGAGTGAATAAAAGTCTACCAGACTACCTGACAAGCTTTTAGTTTACCTTTCCTCCTGCCAATTCTTTTACTTAAATATGGAGCAGCTTTGATCTGAAAAGCTATTGCAACACAGAATTGTTCACTTCCTTTCAGAGAAAACACATTTTGATTCATGCAAACTTGTCTCAAATTCCTATGCACAAAGCCTGCTTGCAAGCTTTGAAACACAAATTATAAGGTATGAATTATAGACTATGAATTCTAGGACTTGGTCAGATGAAGTTTTTCTAAGACTCTCATATCAGATGTATAAAAGAGCTGTATTATAAGGAAACCACCACAAATTGTGACTAGCAATAGCAAAGATATCCAAATTATTCATGCAGTAAAATCTACTGGAATGCGAGATGTCTCTGAGCTGTCTGTATTGTTCCCAACCACATCCAGGAGAGACAGCAGCAGTGACTTGACATCTCACCTGGGAACTGCAACAAACAGCCACATTCCCTGGAGAAGTGAGGAACCTGAGCATGAGCTCAAATGATGGTTTCTGGGTCGCAGTCAGAAACCTCACACAATGCTGAAATCCACTGGTACTGCACCTCCGCTTTGCTAATGCCACCACCAGCAGCCCCTAAATACAACTGTGTCACAGAATGTTGCGGTGGATCACAGCCTGCCTGCACTCCCTGGCTGGGCTGTGGCAGAGTTCATAGGGAGGGCTCGTTGATCGGACCCTGCCGCATCTCCCTGCCCTTCTCCCTAGGGCAAGAGACCCCTGAAGCTCCCAGAACACCTCTGAAGCTCCCAGAACACCTTTCCCTGTTCTCCCCAGTTTGCCCAACTTTGGTTAGGTTCCAGAGAACCCGTGGTTATTGGTTATCTGTACCTTTCCCCCACCTATGTACGGCCCCCTGTCCCTGCCTGGATTGGGCTATTTGAATGTATCCCTCTGCCCCGCTCGAGGGGGTATAAAAGCCCTTGTAACGCCCAGTTCGGCGCTCCTCACTCCTGACCCCTCGCTCCTCTCTCCCTCATCCCCTGCTCCCCCGCTCCTGACCCCTCGCTCCTCTCTCCCTCACCTCCTGCTCCTCGCTCCCTACCCCTCGCTCCCCCGCTCCTCACCTCCCGGCTCTCCAACCCCGCTTCTGGACCATGGAACAAACCCCGTCCTTCCACCCTGAGGAGCCCCTCTCTTCTCTTTTGCTTCCTCCGGCGCTCTCGTCACCGGTGGGTGCAGCGGGCCCTGTGTGAGCCCCCGCTCGCCCTCCCGCAACCGAAGCAGCACCCAGCCACCCACGGCAGCAGCCAGGGAAGGACGCGCGCTCCTGGCTACCGAGCTAGCCACACACAGCCGGTGAGCCGTGATAAGAGAAGACACAGGGTTCATCTCATTTACAGTATTTGAAATTGAAATTGAGGTTACTCCAAGCCTTCCTCAGACCAGACCTTTCAGGGTGGGCTTAATCTCAGACTAAACACCTACTTCCTCTCTAATGACCATAAAGGAACAACTGCCTTAGATAAAAACATCTACATTTGATAGCTTTATTCCAATCTATGAAGCCAGGCCTGCTGCTCCAGATCCTAGGAAGTCAATAGAGGCTTCTACAACAAAGGCGAGCTGTGAGAAAGGGGCTGTAGCTCTTCTGCCTGTCTACAGCATCCCATGGAAGGATCCTGTTTGCCAGGAGCCCTATCTGATGGTTTTTCATCTCTGCTCACACATCCCTCACAGTGTCAGAAAGATGAACTGGAACAGCTGCACTGATGGGTGGTTTTGTCACAAAGAATTCAGAGGCAAAGGGAAGCGGGCGAGGGGAGGAGATTAATTGCAACATGTGCTATCCTTTTTTTTTTAATCTTATAAACCTGGCAGGAAGAGAGCAGTTTTCACAGATATGAGGTGAAATTTATCAATGGCTGTCTTGCAAAACAGCAGAACCATCAACTGACACACAAAGTTACACTACATGAGGTGCTGCTGCAGGAGGGAAAATCAGTTGTTCTCACCATTTCCCTCCTTCCTTTCAACGAAATTGCTGCTTGCTTTGTGCCACCACAAGCACAGAGAAATATTTGGCTTCAACGAGGGTACAGGGTAGCTGTTTTCTTTCGAGAAGGAGATTCACTAAAAATTAGTTGAGCAGCTCTAATCTTACATTTGAGCTTGCACTATCTAGAGTGTTGAGAGGTCCTACCTGGATCTAAGCAGTCAATTATCACACCAGTGACTTCTCCACCTGCTCCTGCAACCCAAATAAAAGCCCTGTAAGTAATGCTCCTTGCAAAAGTGCCCCTATGCTCCAGTCCAGAGGAGTCCATAGAGTGCTTTTCACTAATTTGATCAATTTAGTCATGCCCCTCGATAGAAGGTGAACTAGACAGAAAGAAAAAAAACCAAGTCCTTCATCACACAGATTTCCTAAAAGCAGAGACAATAGAAATGAAGAGGAAAGGAATATTCTTGCCATTCCAAGCGGTTTTTGATGCAAAACCTGTAGGTGACCAGGCATCCATTGCCTATACATGTGACAGAGACAAAAATATGTAAAAGTATCACAGGAAAATGCATGAAAAACCAATACATTTTCAAAGGCACATGAAAGTGCACATCTGGAGAAAAGTTTTCACCCATCAAAGATGGATGAATAAATCCGAAGGAATAGACTGAAGAAAGCCCGATTTTGAAGAGAAACTTGTTCCTCTCATTTCTCAGAAACTGCTTCCCACATCTCATAACTATCAATTGTTTAGGGGGTGGAATGAGTTTTGCCTGGTTAAGAAGCATCCATCTGATGCCTGCCAGTCAGCAGGATGAGCTGATCAGCCAAAGAGGAGGCCAAACAAAATAGGAAATCTTGGGCTTGACCTCTCTCTTTCATCCAGTTTTTCATTAAACTGGTAGGAACTCACTACCTTTAAGACTTCTGTTATTCTGTTTAATTTGGATGAAATCTGCCAGTGAGAAAAATTTCTTAAAGTGAGTGGATTATGGTTGAGATTCCAGTTTTATTACACTTCCTACTGACTGAAAAGGGGAAAATAATCCATAAATGCCAAATAATGCCTTGCTTTAGCTTCCTTGAAATAGACATTGACAAAACAGTGTGCTCTTTGTTGCTTCTGTACACCCAGAATTATACACCAGTTAAGCTGTAATAGTCTGATTTTGGATGAAAGCTAGGATTTAACGCATCACCAAGCACTGACACTGGACTTCACTTACAGCCCTAGCTGCTGCAACCACCATCATCACTTCTGTAAACAGCTGACCATCAGTTGGCTGAGGATCCAGAGATATTTCTGCACTGAGTCCTTCTGTGTGCTGACAGATGGCTTCTCACAGATGGACAAGAATGGTAAAATTATCACAGTTTAAAACAGAGCCATTTACCTGAAACACACCTTGAACTTGCAATTCCTCTGTTTGCAGGTAAAAGCTTAATTTTTGAAATTTTGCTAATGTGTTTTAAAAACCTTGCCTGAGTGCTAGGTGCTATAAAATCAGCTTTACTGATACAAACACTTTACTAAAAGCACTAAGTAGATTAAAAGACATATCCAAATTGGAACCTCTTTTTATTGGAAACTCCAATTCCAAGTCTTTTTAAGTCTCTTTTGGTGAAGGCACAGAAAGAAGTTAAACGGTAGTCATCTTGAACTCATATTGAACTCCATCATAGTTGAATTCTTTTGGTTCTTTACAGACTTATTGAAATGAGATCTCACCAGCTCTGGGTTGAAATGAGTCTGTTTTTACAGGGAACATCAGCTGAGAAGCTTTCACAAGTCACCTCCAGACACCTATTCCAAGAACAAGAGGCCACATACCCTGTTTGTTTTCACACCTTTCTCTCCCGTAGGCCCACTGAAACCCGAAAATCAAGTTTATTGATGATCATCAGGGTCTCTGTTATGATGAAACAAAAGCAGAAGCAAATGCTGGATCGCAGGATTTCTTTTTGCTGCTCTCCTACTTGCATTCCCACTGGCTGACTGACAGCTGTGTTGCATTAATTGATTTGAGATGGTCAAAGCTCCATTTTGCACTCAGGAAAGTGATTTTTTTTTTTCTTTCTGAAAATATCTCAGCAACAAACCCTGCCTTACTCCTGCTAGCACCACATGAGGAAGGACAAAATGCTGATGCAGAAGTAATCTTTTGCCATTTGGTCTCAACAGTGCTGCCAACTTACTAACAACTCTCTGTTAAATGCCTCTTGTGGCTACTTAAAGCACTCTCAAACCTCCTCTCGGTCCAATGCTCACTATGGCAAAGAAACCTAAGGAGTCTCTAACAGGAGCTAGGGTAGAGTCCAGGAGATATTTTCCGACTTTTTTCCCACATAATCTCATTTTTCAGTCACTCCGCTCCTTCACTGGCAACCTAACCTGAGCCAAGTCCCTCTGGATAGAGTCACAGCACCAATCCACTGTTCACCATAACTATCTACTTGGATTCCAGGGTGTATAAAACACTGGGAATTTCTTGGGTCAGACTTAAGCAGTGGGGATCTAAGCACTCCTTTTTTCATCTAAACATGTAATCCGCATTTCTATTACTTAACAGCTGCTTCCAAAGGACACGCGGAGGCTTATTATCTGAGCTATTTCAGACCCTAATAAGAGCTGGCAGAACTTCCCCCAACCCACTTGAAATAATTTTCCAGTGTAATCAAGGAACATAAACCTGGCTTTCACTACAAATATTCATGTGGTGCTGAAAGCAGAGTTTCCAAAACTCACACTTCCGAAGCTCCCAGAAGTTCACAGGCACCACTACAGCTTGTCAGGGCTCTGAAACAGTCCTTATATATTATACATTATATATTATATAATCCAAACAGCTCCAGCCATCAAGGTCATCACATATTTGCAACTTTCAACCCACTGCATGTTGTTTTGCCATTATAATTAAGCAGATGATATTTGGCAGCTCTCACTACAAACAGGGAGTTTCACAACACACCACAGTGTTTAGTGGTTCTAGGGTGGAGAGGTTTCCTGCACAGGCACAGAAGAAGCAGAAGTAGAAAACAGAGAGCTGGCAGTGAAAAAGAAGAGGTGAGCAGGAGACAGGAAGCATGTTTGAGTCTATCCTAATCTAAGCAGTTTGCTGTGCTATGCTCTGTGCTGCTGGGAATAAATAAGGAATGCACAAACCCCATTACCCAGAGCAATCAAACAGCTTCCTAGGGGATAAACATGATTTATGTACTAAGCTTTTATAGGCCTTAAGTCTTGGCAGAAAATGTAATTTATCCAACTTCTCCCTCTGCCCAATCTGGTGGCCTTTAACAAGCTAGCACTCCATGTGAGATTAGAATTCCTAAAACCCTGTCAAATGCAAACCACAGAGATTACTACACGCTATGACTCCTGCCCATCTTAGCCAAGACGTTTTCTTTTCCATCCACCTCTCCTGCCTCTGCCATCTGTTGGACATGCCCCCAGCTATACAATCACTTCTCCCCTGCACAGGCACGAGTAGATGGGTCTTGGAAACCCTGGGCTTCCAAGTACTGCAGAACAGCTACAGGAAATGTTCCTGGCAGAAATCAAGTCTGGAGTTTTACTTTCCCGTTCTCTTTCTGACTGAGTTTCCCATCCTTTATAGACTTCTTTATTCCAAGAGAGCGCAGTCACAGGATTCATTAGAATAAAGGTAGTAAACAGGAGACCTGTTGCTGTTTAGGGAGCTGCCTGGCATACTACAACAAAGCAAAACATGCCACCTTGAGATGCCAGCAAGAGTTATATATACTGCAACATTATGAAATTCTAAATAAAAGCCAAGCCTGAAGAGTTTGACATAGAGAGCCACACATATTACAGGAAATTATTCTGGGTTGAAGTACTGTTGAATTCCTAAGTTTAATTAGCTGCTGTGCTCCAGTTTTCACAGACTACCCATAATCCAAAGAAATCTGAATATTAAAAATACTTGAGCTAGGTTCTGAAAAGATCTGAGGGAGGAATTTATAAACCAGCCCTTCCAAACAAGACATAAAACTCACAGCTAGGCAGTCTCTCCGGCTAGTGTATCCAACCCGAGTTTACTTTTACCCAGGAATCCACATCCTCAATTCCAGAAAAATGAGGCATAGTGCTGGGAACAGAAACCTCCTTTAAAAGACTTGAGGAAATCCCTGGATCACAAACTCTGGGTCTATTAGGAGACTTATATCTATCTCCCAGACACCCAAAGGAAGGGCAACACGGAGTGATGCAAGCAACCTGAGAGATTTCTGTAGTGTGTCAGGGATAATTTTTGGTACAGGTACTGATGGGTCAGTTCACAGCTGGATCTACTATCAGGAACAAGAAAGCACTGATTGGGGATATATAATCAATAACCCCACTGGCCCATTGTTGTGGTGCGCCCCCCTCCCACCTTCTTGTTCCTATAACCCCCCTGTTCCCGGCACACAGGGACGGTGTCCTCGCCCCTGCTCGTTGGTATATATTGTGTTGTCGAGCCCAGCTCGGGGCTCTTCGTCCCCGGTTTCCTTGTGTTCCTGGAACCTCCGCTCCCCAGAATAAACCTGCTGGAAGAGCCATTCCTGCCTCTTTTACCTCCTCCTGTGCCTTTACCATCGGAGGGTGGACGCGGGCCAACCGATTCGCCGGAGCAGCCCCGCCTCAGCACGATCCATCCGTGCGCTGCCCTGGAGCACCGCCGCCAGAGAGAGCGAGCACACGCTCGGGCCCTGGGGGTGACGTCTGGGGCCGATCCCCTGAACTCCCTCCCGCAGACTAAAGCGGCGGCCAACCATCCCACGAGCCACTGCAAAAGATCTTGCTCCTTCTCTCCGGAGGAGAGAACGCAACGGCCCATGAAACACTGCATTCAGGATCCTGAGGTGAGTGAGGAAGGCAGGTGGCAGATTCTCTAATTTATTGATTGATCTTGAACTCATCAGTTTGGACTGGAAGTAGCTCATAATCATTTAGGAACATTGTGGAAACTATATATTGGAAAGAAGAATCCCACAGTCCCTGGCCCCAACAGATGGCCACCCAGGACATTCTCTCTTTCTGACCCCTTTGTCCCCAGCTTCTTGGGTGCACTGGACTTATTCCACAATGAACTCACTGAATCTGTGGTTCTCCTTCCTGCTACTGAGTAAAAATAAAAAATGTGTCCTATCAGGAAAATAAATGTCAGTCTCCTGACCTGCATGAGAGGACTCACACGTTCATACCTACAGGATGTGTACTACACAGAAGTTAACTCAACATATTTTTTTCTTTGACCAAGCCTGTCATTACATTCAGAGCTCCCATGCCTGATACAGCTGATTTGAGAGCATCCACTAACTGGGCAGTCCAACTGCCACCTTTTTAGGCCTCAAATTCATCTTGAAAATTCATCTGGCAGCTCAAGAATGCATGACAAGTTACAGAACTCTACTGAATCATGGTCAGTTGGTCTATGCTACTCATCTCAAGAAACTTAAGCAGTGAATTATTTAGAAAAAAAAAAAGATCAGAAGCAACAACTGAACAATTTTAGAGAGCAATAATTCAGTTTCCACTGTAATTAAACTGTTTACTGCAGGGTTGAAGATGAGCTATTTAGTTTTCAACAGCATGGTGACATTTTGTTTTCTGGTACAATGCCACAATCTAAAAATAAACCAGATAAAAAAGCAAATTAGTACAAAAAGGATGTATGAGCCAAAGAGGAAACACATTTTTTTGAAGTGATTAAGCAGCAATCTAAGAATAAGACAAATATATTTAAGAACTAACCATTCCAAGAACACCTGCACTTCCTAAATTAAGCATAATGAAGGTTAAGAAGGAATTGCTTCTGTAAGCACCAAGAACATGAAAGGTTATTATAAGTAACAACAGTAATTTGGAATGAGGTGTTAAACTAAGTTAGTGAAGGCTAAATAAAGTCTCAAAATGCTAAGAACCTGCGACATTGATGTATCTGGGAGAGCATACTACTACTACATTTATTGCATGACTTTCTCTGCAGCATTTGGTACCAGATCTTGACACAGATAGGAAACTAAACTAAAAGGACCTGATGTAGCATTTAGTCCTGCTAAAGACATTTCTGTGTTTTTATGCACTGCAATAAAAGTCAGCTGATTTAAGCTGCACACCTCTCACAAATCTCCTGCAGATCCCCACAGCTGTATTCCTACAACCATTGGGAAGCATGCATATTTGGGGCAGAAGCTACATGATAGAAATGCTGCAGAAGAGAGAGAAAGACAACACCCAAGACCCAGAATTTCACTGCTTTGCACGCTGCCTCCTGCAGAGCAAGATCACTCTGGAGAAGATGCTGGCATTAACAACCAGAAGTGTAGAAGCTCCACGTCTGCCCCCATAAATTCCTCACCTTCCCAGAGCTGCTCCAAAGCTTGGAACCAAAGCTGGCCAAGTGCATGTGGCCAAGGAGTTCTGAAGTAGCTGAATATTCCCAAAACAGTGAAGCTTGGAGTTCTTTCTAAATACACATTATGTATGCATCCATTTAATGCCAACGATGTGTATGATCCTACTAGAACATACAGTGAGAACTCATCTCATCAGAAATGCTGTGGATGGCATCCAGACAGAACAAAGCATGCCTAAGTCTCACCCCAAAACCATAGTAACCAACCCCAGCATGAGATTAGAGAAGTCAAAGAATTGCCCACTGTAATTCATCATCCCTCAGGCCTGAACCGCTGGTGCCCCAAAGGGCAGTCTAACCCACGGCAAACATAAAGTTCACTAGATGTCAAGCCTGTGGACTGCCTAGCTGGCAAAATGCTATCAGAGGATTAAAAAAATAGAACAACAAATGTCTTCCTGTCTTTTTGCTAACCATATGGACATTTTCCCTACCACAGCTCTTAAGTAGGACAGGTACCAGAGATAGCTGCAGTGAGTGGGCTGTACTCCACATATTTCATCACTCCACTTCCAAATCTCACCACTTCAACAGTCATCTGTAGAGCAACATGATTCTCCTACCTTGTGGCATGAAAATGCCCTCTCCTATTATGGTTTCATAGCCTCTCTTCCACCTCTGGCCATTGAAACTGGACCCTCAATTTACTCAAAGGACCTGCTTCCATCTGATACTTGAGCTTCTTCACTGAGATTATAATTTACTTCACGCTGTTTTAATCGTTACTTCCATGGGTTATCTTGCTTAACCAACTGAGCTGTCCTTAAATTGTCTACTTCACTGAATGTTTTACCCTTAACTGATTGCTTTTCTGATTTATCTACATACTTGTTCTCAAATTTCCTAACTATGGTCTATCTCAGCTATTCTGCTTCACATAAATGTTTCTTTATTTTATTCTCTTTTAATGTTTCTTCTTCTTCAGTGCCCCTGCTGCTACAAACTCTTTGTCTCCATTGTGTTAAGACCCAGCAATCTTCCACCTCCCATCCAACCTCCCAAGGCTTCTCCATCACACCACCTTCCCTCCTGCCCTCCAAGAGCATTTTCTTTCCTTCTGGAGTACTCCATTCTGCAGTCCCTTCTTTTCAGCAGACAAGAGGGTTCTGACACTTTCCCCAAGCGAAAACTCAGCTTTTAAGTAAGATTAAGAATATATGAAGGAAGGCACCCTGTTCCTGAGAGCAGCCAGCAACCAGGACAAGACTAAATGCTGGCAGAGCTGTGCCCCCTGCCCTGCCCAAGCTGGACACTGGGGCAGCACCTGCTGCCTCTCACTCCACAGTCCTGTCACTGGGGATGAAAGAAGTTGAAGGATCTGGGACACAACCAGAGCCTAATTTACACCACTATTTATAGAACATATTACTCTTTGAAGTGGGAAGAGCTGCTGGTGACAGCTGAAGTAGCTCTGGAAATGATCCAAAGCATTAAGGCAATCCTTTTCCAAAACACCAGGGCACAAGTTATTCTGGAGCTGGTATGCCTATGATGTCACCTGTAAATCCCCAAGGGACAGCAGGCACAGCCAGCACCTCAAGGCAAGGAGGGAGGTGAGGGCAGGACCAGGGAAAGGAGGGAAGAAATCCCAAGGGTGCCTCCTCACTCCTCTTTTCAGAGGAGGTGTATCAGCTTGCTCAGGGAAAGCATAAATCCAGAGGACCCAGAGTGCCTTTCACTGTGAATTAACTTTCCAAAGGTTTATGGTCTTTTACAGTATCAACACTTAAAAGTTGCTGCTAAAAAGAGCAAGCAAAAATCCTAAACATCCTTCAAGAAATTTATCCAACCTATCTACTCAATATGAGGTTAAAAGTAAAAATTCACTACATAAATCATCCAACCTACTTAGTCCTGCAATGAGGCATTTTAAGACAGGAATATTGCCTGACAGTTGGTTTAAAAATACTTTAAAAATCATGTTTATGTGCTCAGTCACTCGTCCAGTGTGTTTTGGGAGATCTTCCTCTGCAATACATTCAGCCCATTCACTTTAGACCCGAAAAGGTGATGATGAAATGACAATGCCTATTTCTTCCTTAAACTTGTTTAAAGCTAATCTGTTCTTAGCAGTTGTCCAGGTTTTTGAGAAATACCTGTACACTGGCAGCAATTCATGAGTGGAAACAACTTACTTCTCAGGACTTTGGGGTTTCTTTTTAATTTCTTTAAGGCAAAACAAGTTATTGATCTCAAATGGAAAGGAGTAAGATTCTCACCAGACAGACTGCAGAGCCACAAAAGACACCACCTGAAACCAAATGATTAAGCTAAAAGTTCTTTGGGAAAGAACTGACTAAGCTCTAAAGTGCTGAGCAAGCTCATATTCATCTAGGTTGACCCCTGATTTCAAGCGACAGCACACTGCTCGTGTTCTCCTGGTTATGCCACAGAGAAGACAGACCACACCCCACTGGAACCCCAGCAGCCCAGCAGAGGGAGCTTTGCTTTTCTCCGCGATGCAGATCCGCTGTTCTGCAGCAGAGGAGAAAACAGAATTTGTACTAAACTTGTAAAACCAACTCAACATTTTCCCACAGATTAGGTGGGGAAAAACAACAAACTCAACCCTCTCAGTAAAAGACTTTCAGTAGCAATGGCCTGTTAGACAAGTGAAGCACAAAACAGTTTGTTTGGTCTTTTTAAATGAGAGAAAGCATCAAAGACCCAAGGCAAAAATAAACATGTTCTCAGATGCTGGACCCATTAGCATTTACTGAACTACACTAAATAAGTGTTTTCCATTTGTTCTGTTGTCTAAACAGGTCTATCAAAACACATGATTTCTCTACTGATAGGTTAAAATTTTTGTTGTTGTTACCATTTGCGGATCAGAAAGCTCGAACAGCACACTCTGCCATTCCCTTCTGGATACACTTAAAGGCAATGGCTTAAACAGGATAGAAAGAATAAATATGTCATGTGCATTTTTTCTGCTTCATCCAACTGGGCATACATAAACCTGGAGATGTTCAGCATTTGTCCATAAGGCTTAGCAAGTGTGCTTGTGCTAGATGCTTGCTGGCTGCCAAGACAAAAAGTTAAATAACATGACCTATGAAGGAATGCCTAGATTGGTTTTGTTTCTCCTACTCCCTTCACTGTTGCAGTTTCCTTAATTAAAAAATGCATCTAATTATAGGATGATATGTAATTCTCACTATAGCAATCCCTAGCACTTAAAACTGTGAGTCAGGTCCCCAAAATGATGATTAAGCACAGAAATTAGGTATCTGAATAACAGTAACAACAACAACCCACACTGGATTTTTACTTGCCTTTCGGGGGCCAAGCCAGTATTCACATTTACAAGCACTTCCCTTTAGCTATGAGGACTGAAACAATCCGTATCATTTCTATCCCATGAAAGCAGGACTGTCACAAATTCACTTGACTGCGGGAGCTGGCACAGCTATTACAAGGGTGGGCATTCTCCAAGTCATATTAAGTGCCCCTAGCCTCAAAATATGTAGTTCAGCATCCTTTCCTGCTTTGCTCTGAGAGAGGAGTAAGCATCACCAAGCCAGGTGGACATGCCCTGGCCTGCTGAGCCTCAGAGGTGCAGAGCCTGAAAACAGCTGGAATCCTGGTCCTTGGCAACAGGTGTCCTCATACTCCTGAATTAAGACCATCACAGTGATAAATCTTAAACTCCTCTTCACGCAACTGACAAATAGTGGTGGATATATAAACTTTCTGAGAACTTACAGGTGAGCTGTCTGCTTTACAGACGCATGTCGACAGACCAAAGTTTCTCAACCCATTTCTTAATTATATCATAAAAATTACAGAGGTCTAAAAGCAACTAAAAGTTAAATATGGCATGTATCTATCTCAAAATTATCTTTCAAATCGATCTTTAAGCAAGTTGTAGACAGAGTGTTCACTTCATTATTCCCATTCTCATCTGATCCAACAGCATTCCTCTGCTCCTGCCTCACGAATACTGCCTCTCCTTTCTATCCCATATTACAGCCACACCCTATACACATTTATTCTCATACTTTTTACATTGCCATTAAGTAGTAAATAGCACAACACAGGAGACTGCAAAGAGTCTGAACTTCTGTCAGACAAATAAGAAGGTAATGTTGCCTGAGTGGATGGCAGTAAATCACCTACAATGAGCAAGGATAATCTAACGACTACATTCCAATTAGGAATGTCTGCTGTAGCACTTGCTACTGTCATCTAGTGACAGAACTCACAGACAGAGCAGAAGTAGAGAATCTGAATTTCACCAGTAGCTGACAATTCATTCTTTAAGTAAGTAACAGTGAGTTACTATCCAGGAACAGGGATTCATATCCCTAGTGAATGCTACATACAAAATAAAGAGCTTTTCTATTCCCTTTGAAATAGGTAAATGCTTCAATGGAAGCCACAGAAAGAAGAAAAAAACTACAACAAATGCATTGCACACTTCACAAGTAGTAAGCTGGTACACCCAGGTTCTAGCAGCAGTAAGAGCCAGTACCCACCAAACCTTCAGCACAAGTACTGGATCACTCCTCCACAGAACATTCCCGCAACCTCTCACTTGCCCAGGTACTCCTTCAGATTAAAAACTGCACTAATAGATGGAAAACCCACCCCATTAATCCGAATTCCTAATCTGCATAGCTGGGATCTCACTACACACATTCTTCGAAGGAAAATCCTTCAGAGCACAGAATGTCTCTCTGCAAGCTTATGGCACTGTAAAAATAATAATTTCTGGACAGTGATAATTATTCACGCAATTCCCAACCGACTCCAGTGGTGACCTAGACCTGAAGTTCAGTTACAAGAGATAACCATGTCATGTACACAGTTTCTTTGATTCCCTTTATAACTCTGCTTCCTTTAATGTATAGAAGTACACGAGGAAGCAAAATCCAGTGTCCTCTGGCAGTTAAAAGTAGGAGGACTGAAGCTCAGATGAGTAACCTGATAGTCTTCATCCCATTTGCCATTAGGCCTAAATCTTACTGACTCACTGAGAAAGGCAGGCATCAGTCACAGAGCTCTGGGCTCATCATCACCCATTCACTGCACATTTCCAGCTTTCTGGACTGGTTTCCTCAACTCTTTTGGCATTTCTGAGTACTACCTACAGCAGTATGGCCCTCAGCACCCTGCCCTGGGGTACCACCACACTGCAGGACCAACAGCATCAGGAGAACGAGAGAACCTCCAAACACTGAGGCAGATGAAACAGAATTCCCAGAACTGACATTTGGCCAAGATGGACCACATAAGAAAATATTAAAATCTTTTCACTGGGGAAAAAAACTCATGTTTTGTTTGTTTGTCTTCCATCTCTGACAGGAAATACAAAGCTGTTATTTCTCTGTTACAGCAATGGCCACTCCTGGCATTCCAGAAATATGCAGAGCAAGTTTTTCCCTCAAGAAAACAAGAAAAATAGCTGATGATCTGTTTTCCCAGCACTCCTTAAAATATAGGATAGCTATATAGCAACTTCTAAATTGAAGCTGGTGGTGCTTCCTCAGAGCAGAGGCAACCCGATAAGTAAAGCCTTTATCTTGCTAGTACATGAAGGCAAAGTCTGCACTTTACCCGGAAAGCCTGATAGCCAACAACTGGAACATCAAGGATGCAGAACAACAGATGCCCTGAGCATCAGTGGGAGCTGCAAGACTCTGGAGAAGGGTATTGTTAGTTCAGATTGGGAAGGAGATAAAGGAGTAAATAATTTCACACAAATTCTCTGTATCACTGCTGTGAATGTTAATTGGATAATTACAAAAGGAGCCACTCAAATAGTCGGGGGCTTCCCTCAAAGCTGAGGAGAGCCTCAAGCAGCTTAAGAATGGGAATAGGCTGAAGAAGAGGCAGAGGGGAAAAAAGAGGGAAAGAATATCAACACAATGGTTGTTCAGGAAAAGTTCAGGATGCTCTCAGCAAACATGGAAGACACAAAAAATGTTAACCACTTCTTTCAGCTGTTCCCAGCAGCTTTAAAAGCCTCACTGTAGCCACATCTCCATTTGAAAAGAGAATCTCTAAACCAAGAAATTACGGAGCGCTTTTTCCAGCCAATGGAACAGAAGTCAAAATAAAACAGTCTGTTGATTTAATGCAATAACAACAAAAACCCCACACCATTCCACTAGCCATAAAATATTGTATAACAATCTAATTTCAGAACTTTCACCTTTACCCCAAATGGAGCAGAGAGAAAGTGACCTCCAGAATCCTGGTGAAAGCCAGGATTTAGTTCTCCACAATATAATTCACCTCGTTAGAAATTTCAAATACCACTAAGGTCAAGACAACAGGCACAGTTTCTTCATGACGCTCAGAGCTTCTGAAGCAATTACTTTACAGAAAAAACACTTTGCCAGGGTCCAGGGACTTATCAGTGCCTTGTCCCACCCCATCTGCTGTTTATCTAATCAGGTTAAATTCCAAGACCTGGGAGAAGAATCTCTGGTCTTCTGTATGTAAAAATTGTGACATGACAAAACCTGAATCTACACCGAGGTTTACAAACACCACTTAGCTTGGATTAATGTGCTTCAGTCTGAATTTAACTGTATGCAGCTATGTTAAAATGATTTAGCATTAGGAGCAATTTCCTTGCATTTTGAGAACGCCACACAGCATACAGAAAAAGATTAATGTATATCCAGGGATTTAAAATTTAAGTATTTTTTGGTGCTCAAAAAACTGGAACAACAAAAGACTGCAGTCCAGACAGCTTCCTCATTTCAGTGAGGTTCATCCACACTGAGGAAAGACAAATTCTAAACAGAGAAAGAAAATTCATATTCCATGCATTTACCTACTAGGAACTAGCCTCAAAAATAGGTATTTTCATATATGTCGTTGAACACACGTCAAATGGGAGCAACACTCTCGGCTGCTCTGAAGATGAAAATTACAACTAGAGGAATAAATCACTCCTTGCTACATCATATGGATGATTCAGTGCCCATTCCATCCACTACACAGCAAGGAAAGGGAAAACATAGATGGGAAAATATATACATCCAGCAGTGTCTGGGTATGTACATACCAGACTTTTGGGGCCCCAGCTGGATAACCTAAATTCCAACAAAGTCTTTGTTCCTCCTGCTCCCCAGTGCCTGGTTGTGGGCCTTCGGCTGCTTCCAGCTAACAGGAAAAGAGCCTCAGGGAGCTGGCTACATCCTCCCATAAATACTGGCGGACTGGTGTCTTTACAAATCCAAAGGAAAGCAGCAATCCAACACTTCACAATATACTAGGGATCTCAACAGCCTGTTCCATTAGGATTACTAATCAAAGTCGATAAGAAAATGCTACTTAGGGTCAAGGAAGAAGGAGAGCAGGAGCTGGAACTCAGGAATCTAAATTGATTCTTATCTTGCCAGCACAGCTCTCATCTGCAAAGACACTGTGAGCTAACTCAGATAACTATTTCTCACTGTTTTCATGTCATTCAGGTATCCACCTTGAAGATATGGAGCCAAGCCTCTCTACAGCTTGCTTTCTTCATCACAGCCTCAAAATAATAACATGGAATAAGAACATTTCATTCCTCTCACCTTTAACCTGCTCTTCAAAATCGTACCTCTTCACCAAAACAACTTCTCATCTCAGCTGGAAACCAAAAATTACAAATACTCCATTCATCACCAATGAAGCAAATAAAACAGCAACAACAACAAAATCAAGTAAAATGTTGATGAAAACACAGCCAGGCAGTAGCAACACCTGCTCAGGACAGAAAAATGAACTGGATTTGGCTCAACATGTGGGCATATCCATTAGTTTAAGGGCAGGGATTCTCAGGCCACAGAGGCAGAACTAACCTAATCCAGCATCTTCCAGGTCTACTCCTAACTCCGTCCTTCATATGCATCTAGTGAAAGCAGGAATAATTCTGTATCTGATGAAGCTGTTAAAGAAGGGCCAAACTCTTATCTAAAGTCAACCTGAGCAATACAAAGTTTAATCTCAGATCTGCCGTGAAATAGCCCAGTGAGGATCCCAACACTCACGTAATTTGCAGTGCTGACATAAAAAGAGAAGGAAAATAAAGCCATCTGAAGTAAGGAAAACATTACTGACTTGGCAATAGCATCTGTCATACCCAGCCGGAGAAATGACCTGGAATTCTAGTTCTGTGTTAATGCAATCCAGAATGAACAGTGATGTGCACAGGGGGATGCTCCACGTGTGACTGCACTCCAGGTACAGACATAACAGCTGGCAGAGAGCAGCTGACAGAGGAAGTTACAGTGGGGAAAGCCCCTCTGGCACACTGGGAACAGAGCAAGATTTTTGCGAGGCACGCAAAGCCAACAGTAGGACAGGCTTCACAGTCTGTTCACATTCACACCGCAAACACCAGAGCCTGGATATTCTGTCCAATTCAGCCACTGACCTGATACCTTTAGTTTTAACTTCCATATTTTTTAGATTTTATACTGCGTTAGTGTGTCTGTAACTCTGGGCTTCATGTATAGTGCTAACAGCTCTTCTCCTAGCCTGGCTGGACAAAACACACCGTTTCCAGCCCGAAGAACCAAGGACATTTGCAGCTTCAGACCCCAAGAATGTAAACAGCCATGGATTGAGAGGGGACAGTCCGAAAGGATGGGACTGCGTGGACTGAAGCTGTGGTTGGACAGTTGGCCTGAATATGTAAATGGGCCAAAACTTATAAAAAGGGCGAGAACCCGTGACCCGGGGTCCATCTTGGGGGTCCATCTTAGGTGTAGTCTTGGCCAGACTTTTGTACTCCCAGGGTGTGTCCTGTGAAGGCCTTTCAATAAATATCTATTTTATTCTTTAATTCTGTCCAGCCTCTGTTCCAGGTAGCCTTCTTTTAGGCATCAGACCCTGCTGTGTGATTTCAGGGCAGTAGCTTCTGTGCTCTGTCCATGGAAAATGGACAAGAGGACAAATCTGGTGGAAAGAAGTGGAGAAGCTACCAGCCAAGGTGAGCATAGCTAGTTCGGCCGTGTCAAAGGGGACATCACTGGAGAGCAAAGACAAGTTGCAGCAGATGCTCTGGACTGGAGTCAGGTCATGAACGGTGAGTTCACAGCGGACATCTACCACCAGTTTAATCAAGTCACCTCCAAGAATAATCCCCGGTGACCTTTCAGCATCACACCAAACTGAAGCAGCAGAAGCAAGAACACAAGCGAAATCTCGAAGGAAGCCCTTCTGTTGTCCTGAAGGGATTGTCCCATCTTCTTCCTGAAGAACCTTTAAGACACCAATCATCATCCAGCCCATTCAGTGGGACTCCTGACAGTCCAAAAACCACTGCCCCCCACAAGCATATTCAGCCCCTAGAGAAGGTCCACCCTCTACAAACAAGTGAAAGAAGTGTCATGTAAACAGACAGTGCTTGGAATTTGTGTTTGTATGGAGCTTGTAAGGCAGATAAAAAGATCTAGGTCTGCCTTTAATGAATTGCAGTATTTTAAACAAAACCATCCTAAAGGTATTACTGTATGTAATCTACTTCAGCAAATAACATACGGCAATTAAAAACATTTTTGCCTAAGTAATCTCAGCAGCACTAAGCCCTAACAAAACCCCTAAGCAATCTGTAAAAACAGGGCTCACTAACATTAACCACCTCAGAGGATGACAAGCCATTATACTGAAGGCAGATTAGACACATTAGCCGTTAGTGGCTCTAATGACGGTCTTACTCCTATTTTGACCACTCTGCAGTTCAAAAATGAGCAGTTTTACCATCTGACTGACAGAATATTCAGCATTTGTCAGACAGGAGATGCTTTCACCATATGACTACCCTGAACCTCTAGTGTCTTGAAATTTAAAGGCATCCATGGCTATTTATACAGGTATTTATATTTGAAAACCAGTTCTGGAAATTCATTCAAACACAAAATTCCCATTGAATCATGCCACAAGAACCAGGCCAGCCTGGGTTCTTGCATAAGCAAGGGTTTACAGGGGTCAGATCTTTTCATAAGGTTTCTGGCTGTACAGAGAGAAAGAAGTAGCAAAGGAGATTGAGGAGCTACCAGCACTTGGTTGCCAGGATTCTACCCACACTATCCCAAACTACCCAGATGGTTTTGTTGAACTTGCTAAGTCACTTAGTGAAGTTTGTCCTTGACCCAGGTACAGAAGGCAAATGGGGAATAGCCCTTCTGAGGTTTGAAAAGTATGATTTCATCAAGTTAATTATCCAACATCTACTTCAGCAATAGGAGCCTGGTGAATTTATAGGAGGAGAAACTTCAAAACCTATCAGGTGTTTGCTCTGTTTAGCAAGAACCTGGCTATACAATACCACAAACGCCACTGTATTACACAAAGCAGTAATATGAGTATTTGTGTATGGATTTTTAGCACAGATTAATTCCAATTCATGCTTCAAACTGAGTGAAAGCAAAATTATTTTTTAACCAGAACGTGGCAGGAGGGCTAGGGAGAACCGCAATTAACACTGTTCTTAAATAGTATTTTATTAATAATACATTAAAGCACACTTAATATTAGATTATTATGGAAAGCCATATTACTTGAAAGTTCACACGCAGGTTTTCTGTGAAGCTCTATCCCTCCTTTCCCATTCAGAGACTGACATTCTCTGGAATTTTCCAGCAGAAAGTGAAATTTGGAGTTTTTACAGCAAGCTTGCTTAGGGACAGCAGGACCAGAGCAAAGAGTTTCTGTTAACCTCAAATATACAGCAGTTTGCCTGACATGGGCTTCAACTTCAAAATCTTCTATCATGAAGAGAAGCAAATTTAAGCAGCAAAAATAAGAGTTCTACTTCACAACTGTTGGAATAATATAGTTTACTATACTCACTACGTATCTCCAGCATACAATTTCTCTTAAAAACTATTTTTAAAGCAGATTGATTTAAAGTTCATTGTATTTAGTGCTGCACCAACTCATCAAGAGACACAGACAAGAAGCAACAGCTCTTTTCATTGCATGAGACTCTCTTCAATAGCATCTCTGAGATAATCACTATGCTTAGAGAGTAGAACAACATATGGGCAAGTGGAATAGCTGATAAGCCACACAGAGTTTTTGTTACTAAGCCGTGTGGTGGAAATGGTCTAAAACTGTTTTGTAAACCGAAACTGCAGCAGCACTACTAATCTTCAAACATTTGGTTTACAAACATGACAACTAATAGACCAAACTCTTTCCTATATAACCTATGGGATAATTTTTTTAAAAGCTGGATTTATCTACCCCCCAAAATGGGGATCTTTGGGGGACAGGATCAAGATTAGTTAATATTCAAGAAGATAAACATAGCTTCTAGGGTTAGTTAAGTTCTTTAGGAGAGGGATCCTGCATCTGTATCTTATTGCTAGTTCTGTATTAAAGGGAGGATTTCTTCCAGGCCTGCCTAAGGAGATAGTATTAACACATATCTGCTTATCACCTATCAGTGCTCAGATTTCCTGCAGGCTTTGGGGGCTAGCGGACAACTGCGCCTTTCAAGAACTGTAAAGTTTCTGTTATCCCAGCAGACAAAATATTAAGCGACCACATCAGCTCCAGTTCGTGACAAAGGTGAATACATTCAGAAAATACTGAAGAACTTCAAATAAACCTGTATGCCACTTTAAAAAACCCAAAAAATATTTTAAAAAAGGAAAATAAGTCCCTTGAATTTTGGATCTGATTCATTTTACTAAAGAGGGTTTTTTTGGAGGCAGTTTGATTACCACTCACTCTGATCTTTAATTTGCTACTTGGAGGACAGGGAGAAAAAAAACCCAGCTTCCATCTGGGAAAGGGAGGGAAATCCGCCTCTCTTCCAATTGCCTGTATTTTACCCAAACATGTGATAAATTTTTGCGGGGATGCAAATCTCTGCTGCACGCGCTTTTAAAGCGGAGTGATTAAAAAAATTCTCCCCACCGCAGGGACCTGGTCGGTTCTCCATTGCTCTCAGCTGCGGCAGCTTGGCTGCAACATTCCTCCTCTCCTGTGAAGCTGGGCAAGGTGAAATGGGAGCCAAGGATTATCGCCATTTCCCAGCCACGTCAAAAAGCAAAGAGAAGAAAAAAGGTGCTTTTTCACGTGGCTTCTATAATAAACCGCATAGAGTCAAGGACCAGCGCGGAGCGTCCCAAGTGCTGCTCGGAGAGGGCATGCTGACACGAATGCATATCCACGGAAACCTTCCCTTACGCATCTCGGGGAGCTCCACAAGCCGGGCTTTCTCCTGTCAGCAAGCTGGCAGTCCCCAGCACCGAGGGAAGCCGGGCTGGCAGCCCTGGGCTTTGTTAGCAGCCACAGGGGCTGCCAGTGCCACTGATACCCGGGAAGAGAGAAGCATCCCATTGTGCGGGCAACCGCCGCAATCTCCGCAAACCTCATCCCCCTTGCAAAGGTATCCCTGCGAGGATAAGCCTCCATCCCCGGCGCCGAGCCCCTTCTCCCCGCAGCGAACGGAGCCACCCCAAAAAAAGTTTTTCTGGGCAGAAGGGGCCCTGCCTTCCTGCCGGGAAAAAACAAAGGATCGGGGAAGAAAGACTAAAGTTTGAGGCTCGGCGGGGTAGGGAGGGCGCCCGAGTGGGCTCCGGGCCGCGGATTCGCGCGGCTACCCGTCCCTGGCTACCCGTCCCCGCTGCCCTTGGGCCGCGCACGGCGGTACCTGAACAGGGCGACCGCAGTATGGTTCCTCCTCCACGCCTTGCCCTGCTGCAGCAGCACCCCCTGCACGATTTCCTTCTCGTCCGGCAGCCGGTACACGGGGAACACGTAGAGCCAGCAGAGGACGAAGACGCCCAGAGCGCTGGCCCCCACGGGCAGGCGGGTGCGCGGCCACTTCCACGCCAGCCCCGCCATCCTCCTCCTGNCAGCTCAGCTCAGCTCAGCTCAGCCCCGCCGCCGCCCGCCGCCATCGCCGCCCAGCCGGCCGGGGAGAGCGCGGCTGCTGGTGCCGCTGCGCCGCGGCTCGCTCCTCTCTCGGCGGCGGTGGCGACTACCGCCCTTCTTCACAGTCATTTGGTCACTCGCGTTCCCCGCCAGATGATACTCCGCCGCTCGCCGCCCACCCTTCGCCTCCTGCCGAGCCTCTCGCTCGCTGCCTCGCTGAAGACCGACCAGTAAATGTTCACCCCGCCCCGGCCGCGGGGTGCTGCGGCCCCGCTGCCCGGCCCGCAGCCGCCGGGGGAGGGAGAGAGCAGAGACCCAGCTGCTGCGGGGCTCCGCTCTGGCGCCACGCCCGCACTCGCCTCACCGGGGGCACCGAGCGGAGCGCAGCGCAGGGAGGAAAAGAGGGAGGGAAGTCCCCCTCCGGGTGTCGCCGCCGGCACCCACCGACCCACCCTTTCTCTCTTTCTCCTTCCCTCCCGGCGCCTGGCTCTCTTCCCCGGCAGAGGCCGCACCAGTCTCCAGCGCGCCCTGGCGGGCACCGACCCCTGCCCGACGGTGTCGGCGACGCCGACCTGCTCCGTCCCGTCCTACCTCCCTGCACCGTGACTCCCCGCGGGCCGCGCCGAGTGCTCTGTATCTGCCCCGGGTTCAAGCCAGGAGCCTCGGAGCCGGGATCACCGCGCCCGCCCAGTCAAAGTGCATCCCGCACAAAGTACATCCTGCAAAAAGTACACAGAAAAATCTGTGGGTTAAGATACTTTTGGGAGAATGTAGCAAACCGGAGGCACGGCAAACCCAAAAGCAGAGCGTGCCCCTGCCAGCAGCACCGATTCCAAAGCAGCAGCTCTTACAAGGAGTGGCTGGGGGCACTTGTTCTCTTCAGCCTGGACAAGAGGAGATTGAGGGGAGACCTCGCAGCTGTTCTGAAGCTTCCTTGTGAGGGGAAGCAGAGGGCCAAACACTGATCTCATCTCCATGATGACTCCTGAAAAGACCTGAGGGAATGACATGAAGCTCTGTCAGGGGAGGTTTAGGTTGGATATTTGGAAAAGGTTCTTCACCCACATGGTGGTGGTCACTGTAACAGGCTCCCCAGGGAAGTGCTTATGGTATCAACCCTAATAAGTTCAAGAAGCATTTGGACAACACTCTCAGGCACACACTGGATTCTTGGGGTTGTCATGTGCAGGAGCAGGAGCTAGATTTTGATGATCCTTTTGGGTTTCTTCCAGTTCAGGATATTCTATGATTTTCTGTGCCCACTAGTGTGGTTGGGTCTTTGAAGAGAACACAGTGAGGGCTATACCCCCGGTTGGAATGGGGGTGGTTGATGGGTGTTCCAGGTCTCTGGTGTTGTTGCTGCAGTGCTCAAAGTGAGGGAGAGTTGGTAGAGAAGCCACCCACAAACCAAGGAGCAGCCACATGAACCTTGCACACCTATGGCAATGCCCAGCTCAGGCTTCCCATTGGGAATCCATCTGCACACCAGGATGAGGGTGCCAGTGCAGAGCCCTCAGCCCTCCTAAATCACCAGTGTCATCATTTCATGCTGACAGAGTGACTCCAGCAGTAGAAAGCATCTCTCTGTGATAATCAGGTAGGCTGAAATATGGGAGACACATTCAACTCCTCTCAGTATCTCAGTGGCAGATCCTAGTTTCAGAGCCCAGTTTCTAGTCCCTGGAATAAAAGGCAGATTCAGCCTGGGCTGGTACCATCCATTTGTGTTCAGCATCTCCAGACAGACCTTTCAGACCCACTGAGAAACACTGCAGACTACCACATAACCTTAGGAAGACTTTTGTATGAGTTAATAGCCAGCTGCTTTCCAGACTTTCAGCACATGGAGACTTGGCTACTTTGGGGCAACTTTCAGGGTTGAGTAGTAATTAAGGGAATTAAGGGGTAATTGGGTGAAGGAAGGAAACAAAGAAGAAAGTTTGATACGGTTAGTTTAGTATCTCCTGGCCCTAAGGCAGCAATAAAATACCCATAAATACTAGCTGGTATTTCAACAGTTTTCAGCTACAGATCCCAACAGTCCTCAGTGAAAAAATAAACTTGGAAATCTCAATGTACTTTCAGTGCTTGAGAGAAAGAAAAACATTCTCTTTCACAGCATGTTGCTGTGTAGAAATATACATGGACAAACAGAACATTAACTTCATGATGTCTAAGGAACATAAAAATGCCAGAAACATGTAATTGCATAAGAAATATTATTATCATTCATATTTGATATGCTAGAGCTGCCTGGAGTGTTATAACTGTTTTCTCTGGACAAAAATGGGAAAAGAAACTGAGCAAGGCATTTTGGTTAACCTCTAGAAAAAAAAATATTTAGAGCCAGATAAATATTTTTGTTTTGGTGAGGAAACTATTTACCAACAGCAGAATAAACCAAAACCTGTTCAGTTACATCTATTAAAAACAAACAGAATCATTCAGTCTCTGGAGACTAATTCAAAACATAGTTAGCTAGAGCCATTGAAAGTAAAACAAAAAAAGTAATTGAAAAAAATTGTACAGAACTGTATCCCAAATTAGATACTCACTCTTTGCTCACCTTTGGTTGAGAAGAGAGACAAACTAGAGGCTCTGTATTGCTTTGGAAACCAGAAAGTGGAAAAGAACAAGAGAAAGTAGGAGCGACTTATTCTTTCAATATGCAAACTGTTTGCAAGGAATTAAGTTAAAGTACACCCAATATACACAAGTTTTTGGGATATCTTTTATTTGTGATCCTGTGAGATATGCCTAAGCGTTGCCTCCCTCGTTTTCTAAATCTATTTCAGCATGAAGCCCCCAGGCTGTTCATAGCAGTCCATGGTCTGTCTGGCGCCACGGCAATAACTCCACCGTATCCTGCCTGCCACCCTCAAGGAGCCACATGGATCAGGACAGACATGAGGCAGAGCTTGTTATATTGCCACTGGCTTGCTACAGGAAACTGAAAATGCCTGGCCTTGTTCTGCTCTTGCACACGTGGGAATTACAGACACACCAGGACAAGCTCAAAGCCGGGTCTGTTACTCTGGAGTCAAATCTGTTTCTAGGCAGCGTTATCAGTCGCTGTCCTTTCCCTTTGTCAGTGAACCCCAGTTTCCTGCTGGGAATAACAGCTGCAGGTGGAGAATAAACAGGAGGTTGTTGTGGTGGTTCACAGCCTATCTGCACTGCCTGAGTGGGCTCAGGCCAAGTTCCCAAAGAAGGTTCAATGGAGTGACCTTGAAACATCTCCCTACTCTTCTGCTTAGGGCGAGACCCTTGAAGATCCCCAAATACCTTTCTCCATACATGTTAAATTATGTTAATTCCCATATCCTCCTTGGTTCCTTTTCTTTCCTCCCCAGTTCTCCCTACTTTGGTAATGTGCTGGAAAGGTCGTTGTTACTTGGTTCCTGGCTGGCTCCCTGTCATTCCTCCCTGCCCTTCGCTGTTATTATGGGTTGTTTGTACTTATCCCTGCCTTTGTACTGCCCCCTTCCCTTGTCCTGACTGGACATTTTGAATGTATCCCCTCCCCCTTTCTCGTTGTATAAAACCTTTTGCATCGCCCTGTTCGAGGCTCTTCTTTGCTCTCCGTTCCCCGCTCCTCGAACCCATCACCCCAGAATAAAGCCTTTTTCCTACCCTCAAGAGCCCTTCTCAGCTCTTTTGTCTCCTCTGGCGCCTTTATCATCGGTGGGTGCAGCGAGCCCTGCGTGAGCTCTCGCTCACGCTCCCGCACAGAAGCAGCTCTGGCCACTGTCGGCAACGGCTAGTGAAGGACGCACGCTTCTGACCAGAGAGCTACCTGTCCGGGTGGTCAGAAGCAGCGTCAGGAGGTAAGAATAAACTGCCAAAAAGGAATCTTGCTTACAACCAAATAGCCTGAAGTACTTCCGTGGCACTTCGCAATTGTTGAGAAGATGTAGAGATGTCGTGATCAACAATCCACATTTTTAAATTGAAGCAGAAAATTGATATTCAGGCATGATTCTACTCTGTTGAACTCCATTTTAGTGAGAATTGATAGTGAGTTTAACCTTACCTCCATTACTTAGTTCCAAGTAAGATCGCAGCCAGAAGGGTCAGGTATCCTGGGCACGGTCTATCCACTACAGCAAAAAAAAAAGTTGTTCCTGAGAGGTGCCTTTAAAAAGCAGCACAGAGAAAAGCAACGAGTGACAGCATGGAATAAAATGCCTTTTAAACTCTCAGGTGAAACAGGATGACTATTCACAGATCGGAAAGAAAATGCCGTGTTGTGATTTGCCCTATTTCCCTCCGAAATGCACGAGCAGGATCCCCTACGTTCCCTGTTGCATTCCCCTGCGGCCCCTGCGGGTGGAGCTGACACTCTGCTCAGCCAACACCTTTCTCCAGCGATAGAATCCAGGTTTTCTTCTTTCACGTGCTCCCAGCCCAAAACACATGCGAAGATTAGAACTAAATCCTTCAAAATATCCAGCTTTTGCCTGCTTTCATTCGGAGTATCGTGTACTCCTACAGGCAACTCGTCTTTGCACTCTTTCAGCTCTCTCACTTCCAAAATAACAGGGAATTTCCCTCCACTTCAGCATCCCACACACTTTCTATTCTGCAGAATTTAGCAGAGGAGTAGCACTGGATTCAGTTTTCAGGGTATGGCATCCTTTTAGTTGATGAAAATGTTACCATGCCATATACCTGGCAAATCCATTATCTTCCCAATGCACTCAGTTACCACCTAAAACTCCTTGCTCTACACTGTGCCTTCTGTTCTGCAAGTATTTCATGCTACATTAGTAGAGTCTATGTGAAAATTGGATTTGTTTTCCAAGGGAAAATGAAGCTGAAAGAAAAGAAAGCATTCTGTGTGGAATCCTAACCCTTATTCCCCACTGCCATAAATAACCAGTGCTCCTTTGGTATGTTTTTTTTTGACCCAACGTACAACACAAAAATATTCAGAAATCATCACCTGTCTGAACTATTATTGTAGGCCAGCTTTTGTGTGGTGTCACCTGTGAACAGACTGATTTCTCTGAATTCCTTCTGTTGACACAGATCTAAAAACTGGCATCTGAATCTCCCTCTGTAAGAACAGCACAAACACCGTAAACTGTATGAATGGATGCACAGTTGCCCTGTTGGCAAATTCCCATTATGCCTCTCCCTATCAGAATTTACTCTGCAGCTCTGTTGAAACCACCCACAAATGCGTATTCTCACTGATAAAGCATTTTAAGACCCTAATTTGACAGACGGTTTTATATAATCCTATTGGAGGGGCGAATTGTAACTACAATATCCAATTAATTCCTGCAAAGTCATGGTGTCCAAAAGATAATCAGTTTTTTACCTGGTGTCCTGGTTTAGGGCA
>VZTG01000450.1:0-19923 GCA_013397845.1 Melanocharis versteri
TGCCCTAAACCAGGACACAAGTTCTTTCTCATTTTGATGACCATCTTCTGGTTTCACCTCTGAGTTCAACCTAAACAAAGTCCCATGTGCTCCTGATACACTGTCACAGGGTGATCATGCATCAGCAAATCTCACGAGATCCTTCTGGAGCATCCCGACATCTCAACGTTACAAACCATGGAATCAGAGAGGTGGGAAAAGACCTGGTCCAATGCTTGACAACCTTTCCATAAAAAACATTTTCCTAATATCCAACCTGAATCTCCCCTGGCACAACTTGAGACTGTTTCCTTTCATCCTGTCACCTGTTAGCTCGGAGAAGAGACTGACCCACAAGCTCCTGTCAGGGAGTTGTGGAGAGCAACAAGGCAAAAGCAAAGCCTTGTCTCCATCCTGCTTCTGATACTTTGCACAGACACACCAAGGAGATGTTAGGCAGCTTTAGCCAGGAACGATCAACAGGCTTCTGGAGCATCTCAAGATTCTTCCCACACTCTGCAGGATTCTGGAACTGATTTCTTCTTGTACATAAAGGCCACAGACTTTGCCTCAGTACTGGACTCTTTTAACTTCACCCCACTGTCCCCATTTCATTCACTTCCACTGGTGATGGAAAAGCTGGGAACTAGAAAGGAGACCAAATGAGACCTAGCACAACTTACATTCCCAAATAAGCATGTTTTCACACAGAAGACAAGGAGTGAACATCCTCCACGTCAGGACTCCCAGTTAACTTCTTCCTGCAGTGATAAAATGGTTCAATTCCCCAGACAGAATCACAAGATGAGGCAGAGGTTTACTTGCTCCACAGGAAAAGGTGGGGGGACATGGCCTGAGTCAGGAGACAGAGGTGACTATTCCTTCCTGCCACTTACCCCTTCACCAACACTTTTATCTATGTCGAGTTTACAAGTGCCTGAGCCAACATACATCTCCTCAAACCTGGCTTTCTCAGCTTCAAGTGTGAAATTAAAACCATCCTTGAGCAGGCCATCTGTGCAAGGCAGCCTATAGGAAATGGAGCTCGCACAGATGGGACTTACCACACACTCCCTCATGTCATATCAACACAGCAGCTTTGCAAATCTGCCCTAAATAAACCAGAATTGACAACACATTCTGTCTGAGGCCAGCAGGGCTGTGTAAGCCTAGCATGTACTTGGCAGGGTCTGGATTGTTCTCTCCACTTTTAACAAACAACTCTCTCATAAATGGAAAACCTGTGAATATTCAAGTCTTGTGCTGTGTTCAAATGTCTGGAGGATTGTGTTCAGCAAAGTCTCCTGGAGGGATCAACTAATTGGCCTTCAAATTCCTAGACATGAAGCTGTAGGTTGCTTAAAAACTAGCCGGACATGACATGGCCTCCTCCCAATCCACAGTGGGGACAGACACTGGCCTGGAACATTTTCTAGTTCCATTAACTCTTCACCAACACATAAAAATAACACTTTAAACATGTTTATTTTTACAAGTTACATTAGGTGAAGAATATAGCTGAGCAATATGGCTGAACACATATGGAAATGCTTAAGCAGCAGCTCTATTTTCTGTCCAAGCAGTCTGTAGACAAACACAATAAACTGAAGTTACACACATGAAAACTCAATGTAGTACATGAAAAAAAAAAGACAAAAAAGTATGTTTTCATAAAAAACAAACTTTTTTTTTTTTTCAGAGCTTGACACAGGCAAGCACAGAAATAGTAAAATACAGTTCAGGAGAATAAGGCACTGAAGAGGAGCCTTCCCAGGTCAGATCACACCTTCACCTGGCTAGTGCCATGTCTCAGACAGTGGCCTAAGGGAGAGAACTGGGAGCTGTGTCCCCAGCTCATCCCCTGACTCTACAGCAGCCTGCAGTTGAAGATTTCCACATGCCAAGTCTTCTGTACTAGTACAACACAGACTTTATTGACCTTTCTTCCAATAAAGGATCCAAGCACTTCCCTGCAAACCCTCGGCACCAGAGTCGTGTTGCACCAGGTGCCACATTGTACTCGGCAGGCAAAGCAGTGTTTCCTTTTCTTTTTCCTGAACTTCTGTTTGATGTCCATAATTTTGGTTAGGGAATTAAGGAGAAATAGGTAACAACTGCTTATCTTTTGTCCCACTCCTTTGTTCAGGCCCAGATGCTCTGCATTTGCAAACTGTCCCAGGATGTGTTCCTGGGGGAGGCAGTACCTCCTTTAGCCATAGCTTTCTCACATCTTTCTCCACATTTACTGACACAAAGTTTGTTTTCCAATCCCACAGCACCAGAGGGTAGGTACTTCTGCAGCTTTAGATCTGACTATGCCAAAGCTTCGAATTCCCTCTGACTTTGTTATTTCTCCATCCATTGCTTCCCTCAGGTCTCCTAAGACTCCCCTGTCATTCTCATGCTAACTGCTCTTGGGTATAACAACCATCACTGCTACACCTTTTCTCACCTTTTAACCAGTCATAGGTTTGCTAAAGAACATTCTCTTATCCCCAGGAAAGCAGCTGCCCTAAGGTGCTGTGACAAAGGACCATGTCAGAAGCTGTTAGAAAGTCTGAGGATACCACACACACTGGAACACCCAAATCCAGATGTTTGTCCTTGAAGATTCCTCAAGTGCAACTTTCTTGTACAAAAGACATGCTGACTCCTCCACATCCATATAAAATCAAGTGCCGACTCATTCTAATCTATATTATTCTTTTGACAACACTGCACAATACAAAGCCAGATTTCTGTCTGCTGCTCCCCAAGCTCCCTGGAACTCTCTTGCAAGTTGGCATCATATCAGCCCTGTCTGTTTTCTAATAGGAGTGAGGAGGTTTTAATTGAAAGGTTGCATACAAGTGTAAATTATTCAACACTTCCTCTCCTGACTCCTTCCTAGGCTCTGACATCCTGGTCCCTGCAGGCAGGTATTGCTCACTGTGTTCTTAAATTCTTTAATTAATATTAATTCGTTAATTCATTAATTCATTAATTAATAGTTGGGTTTGAGATGGATTCTGGTAAGGAAACCCAGCACAATGTAGATGTCTCAGAAACTCAATGTTTCTTTCTGCTCCACCTCCTGATTTTTTACAGCCTGGTCTCCATGGGGTTTTTTCAGGCTTTTAGACAAACTTCTTATTCCCAACATATTTGGAAAAGAACTGTTACTTTTTATACTTTCTGAAAGCCTTTGAAAGTGTTTATTCTTTTCTATCTTCCTCACTTGGTCATGACTTCAGCTTTTGGAAGGATGCCCCTGACTCTCCAGTCTTGCTTCCCTGCTGCTTCACATCAGAACTTCTCTCTCTCACAGCAATTGATAGAATTGAGGCATTTCCTCTGCAGCACAGAGCCTTTAAATCAGCTTCAGCTCCCTACAAAGGTTTCACCCTTGTCACTGCTCCTTTCAGTTTCTTTTTAACCTGCTGCCTCATTCTGATATATTTTCCCTCTGCAAATCAACGGATTTCACTTCACTGAAGTCTTTGGCTTGGGTTACTTCTGCAGGATCTGTAAGCGCACTTGTGTTCACTGGCAGTACAATTTTGTACCAGGTTCTGCAAAATTCCCAGAAGAAAGTCAAAATTATCTTCCCCTCTCTAGATTCCTTCACCAGATGTTTCCCAAGGATGTCATTCTTGGACTAGTGTGCCAGTTTTCTCCCATTGTTTTTCCTATTTTAAAGCTCCATACTCCTTATTATTCTATACTTTTCCTATCTCTAAAAGCAGGTATTTCAGCTTATTGCTTGGTATATCATGCTGAGTTTTCTCTGTTTGTTCTACAGAAAATGTGAAAGTTACTTATGCTTCAGGAAAGGTAATTAGCATTTAGCTATTATTCATCATGTAAGTACAGAATAATTGTTTGCATTGCTCCTATTTTGTTGTCCTTAACAAATACATAAACATCCAGAAAGATTAATCCACAGGACAGATCCAGTTCTGCTCATACCAAGGAATTAAAAATAATTGCTGTCTTTGGAATTTCAGAATGAAATACACCACTGAATTAAACATTTTCTTTGGAACCTCAAAGAAAAGCAAGAAATGACAGGACCTTGCAAGCAGTTTATTTTCATTGCTCACTGAAAAATAACTGTGACAGTTACTTAACCCTCACTCAACTCTTCCTGTTGATGTTGATGCTGATGCTGATCATGTTTGACACCTCAAACCAGCATGTCAGTAAGAAAATAAGCCATAACTGAAAACTTCTCATTAAGTACAATTTTGTTTTTTAAACACCTGTTATGGGAATAACACTGCCTTTAAATGCAGTGGGAAATGAGCAAGGTAAAGAAATTGCTGAAGACCTGAATGCTGGACAGAATGGTACAGATGGCACTTTTAGGTCAAAGGCTAAATCCTCACAGAACAAAAGACAGTTACTGCAGAGAGCACAAAAAGCATCAGCCCTAATATTGCACACACTCGTTAAATGTGTCAGCTGGCTGTACAGAAAGGTATGAAATGGGATTTAGGTACCAGTCAGTATTTCAGTGCTACTGTTCCTTCAGCTGAGCCCCCTATTTCCCTGCCCCTGCTCCTGAAGCTGCTGAGGTTATAGAGACAAAGATCCCCTTATCGTACTTGTACTTTCACAGAATCCCCTGAGCTGAGAGGGACCCACAGGATCCTGAGTCCAGCTGCTGGCCCTGCACAAACACCCCAACAACCCCACCCTGTGCATCCCTGGCAGTGCTGTCCAAACGCTCCTGGAGCTCTGGCAGCCTCGGGGCCGTGCCCATTCCCTGGGGAGCCTGGGCAGTGCCCAGCACCCTCTGGGGGAAGAACCTTGCCCTGATCTCCAGCTGAGCCTGCCCTGCCCAGCTCCAGCCATTCCCTGGCTCCTGTCCCTGTCACAGGGAGCAGAGATCGGAGCTGCCCCTCGTCTTCCCCTCACTATGAAGTTGTAACTGCGATGAGTCTCCCCTCAGTCTCCTCTTCTCCAGGCTGAACAGACCAAACTTGAGTAAGAACTACTGCCTGCTCCTCTAAATCACACCAGAGAAGCCACAGAACCTGCCAGGCCATTCTCCAGCACTGACTCAGCACCAGAAGGAAAACTTTGAGCCTGCAGTTACACATTTTCCAGGGTTTGAGAGTACAATATCCAGTAATGAGAACAAAGAAAGGCAAGATCCCAGCAAGCCAGATGCCACCACTTTCTACAACCTCTGTTACTCAAAGGAGTTACAGTAATCCCAGAACAGGCTTTCCATCACAGCTCTGAGCAGGCTGCATGGACAGTGCCTGACCCACTCCGTATCACACAGAGCTCTCCTGTTCAGGATTCCAGCTACATGTTTGAGCTCACACCCTCATTTCCCATGGATCAATAGGATGACACATACCAAAGGATGACACATCAGTAGGATAACACATACCAAAGGTGGCAAATTAACATCGAAATAAAGCAACGTACAAGACAGCCTGGGAACAGGTTTGAGGGAGAGGGGAAATGTTTTACATCATCTCCCAGAGTAAGCTGATGGAATTCCCAATGTTCAGGACAAGGGAATTGGTAATGAGAGAGAAATAAATTCTTTCACCTCTGGGTTGAAATCCAAGTCAGGCTGGTAGTAGCCAAGGCCCATTAGCTCAACATCTGCTAGTTGTTTGGCAGCCCATGTGAAGTGAGTTATATTCCTCAGTGTCCGCATCCCAGTCCCACTAATTGGCACCACATTGGCAATCTAAACACAGAGGTTAAGGTCTGAGCACACAGCAGGCAGCAACTCTGAGATCAGGCAGCTTCAGTTTGGAGGACACATGTGATAAATTATACTTTTGGTATATGGAACTCCATTTAATTGCCCCGTCATCCTGTTCTGCCCTCAGAATAAAATTGTAAATCCAGGCGAGCCAGCAAACTGTCAGCAATCCCTTGTCCAGCACACAGTTCCTGAAGCAGTAACACACATTATTAGGTCCATTAGTAGTCAAAGCAACTTAAACAACTGCTTAAATTTTAAGCAAAATGCTGTACAGCATAAAGTTAAGTATGAGCTGAAGTGTTTGGATAATAGTTACCAATATCAATAAAAACAGTATCTTTCCCTCAACTCCAGTTTTTAACGCAAAAATGCAACACTCACTAAAAAGGCAGTAGCAATATAATCCTATAGATCCCAAATAACAAGGCTCTTTTCTCTTTGTCTTCCCTTCTTCTGCAGCTTTCCAAGAAAGAGTGCACAGGATCAAAGCTGATTTGAAAACAAGACCCATTAACTTTTAGAGAATTATTCTTTTTGTTGCCCCATGGTAAAATGTTTCTCTCTGAGGACAAAAAAAAAGTTGTTAGCTCTTAATACATAGTAATAAAGGAAAATTGATTTTTCATATCATCTGAATATGGTAGCATAAAAGAAGTCTAAACTATGAGGGAAGGAAACTCATGTTACAGTTTAGAAACTGTTCCTGATGTTTACACATCACTTCAGTTTGAAGAACTGCTTATGATGGGAACATGATGAAAGCTGTTGAGCATGAAGGGAGATGGAAATGAAGCCAAAAGAAGCATCTTTGCCAGAACTCTACAAGAAAAGAGAATCAGAGTCGGTTAGTTTGGGAAGGACCTCTGGAGTTTTCCAATCCAATGAGCTGCTCAAAGAATGGCCAACTTCAAAGCGGGGTGAGGTTGCCCAAAGATATTTTACATGAATGCACATCATAGTACAGTGCCCTGCAAAATCCACCTATAAAGAAATTTTTCCTGCAAGCCAAATCCCCTCTTCATTTACCACTGCTCTGAAAACTATTCCATTCTAAGCTGTTCTAAGAAGCAAGAGGGCCAGCTGCTATCAGGAATGGGGATACACTGCAAAGAAACAAACCTAATCTGAGCACTCAGTAGGACCAAGGGATGGAGAACTTCAGCTGCTAGAACGCAGACTTGAAGACAGGAGACTCTGAGAGAGCTTGGAAAGTCCAGTCCTCCAAAGATCTGTGTTTTATTTTATCTTACATTGGAGAGGTATGCTCAGCCTGTGAGAAAAAGGCAGCAATGACATAAGGCCAGTGTGCATGAAAACAAACCCAACCCCCAGTCTGCATTCCACAGCCACGCTCGAAGGAGGGGGTTTTCCTTCTTGTGCAAGGAGCACTCCCACAGTTTACAGCCAGGGGGGCAACTGTCTCTCAGCTGCCTCATACAGGAACAGCCTGCTGCTTTGGCACAGCTCTGCCAGCACTGCCTGGCTCTGCCAACGCTGCCTGGCCTGGCTCTGCCAACGCTGCCTGGCTCTGCCAACGCTGCCTGGCTCTGCCAACGCTGCCTGGTCTGGCTCTGCCAGCACTGCCTGGCTCTGCCAGCGCTGCCTGGTCTGGCTCTGCCAGCACTGCCTGGCTCTGCCAGCGCTGCCTGGTCTGGCTCTGCCAGCGCTGCCTGGTCTGGCTCTGCCTGCTGGCCACTGACAAAGCCAGGCCAGTCTGACTCCCACCAAAAGGTGCTGCCAGTCCTCAGGGTCTGCACAAGCTGTTAAGGATTCTGTCTTCTTTTCTCCCCCTCTGCTCAGCCCTTATGAGACCCCAGCTGCAGTGCTGTGCCCAACTTTGGAGGCCTCAGCACTGAAAGGACCTGGAGCTGCTGGAGCCAGCCCAGAGGAGGCCAGAGAGATGCTCCCAGGGCTGCCACCCCTCTGCTCTGGAGCCAGGCTGGGAGAGCTGGGAGTGTTCACCTGGAGAAGTCTCCTTGGAGACCTTAGAGCCCCATCCAGGGCCTAAAGAGGGCTTGTAAAAAGGAGGGAGACAGATTTTTTGTACAGGCAGGTAGTGACAGGACAAGGGGGAATGGCTTCACAGTGCCAGAGGGTGGGATTAAGTTAGAAATTAGGAAGAAATTGTTCCCTGGGAGGGTGGGGAGGCCCTGGCACAGGGTGCCCAGAGAAGCTGTGGCTGCCCCTGGATCCCTGGCAGTGTCCAAGGCCAGGCTGGACATCAGGGCTTGGAGCAGCCTGGGACAGTGGAAGGTGCCCTGCCCATGGCCGGGGGTAGGACTGGATGAGCTCTAAGGTCCCTTCCAACCCAAACCAGTCTGAAATTCTGTCATTCAAGATGGACCAAGAGATCTGTTTGACAGAGCAGGACCCCTCCTTCCCCAGAGCTCTAATATTCCTGCCAGGCTATCCCTGCATCTGCTTCTGGCAGCAGGGGCACAACCTTCTTTTGCCCTTCACTATTTAAGACTTTAAGGTGGATCTTTACTTACTCCCTTCTGTATTTTTGAGAAGTAGAATAGGCTCATGCCACATTTTTTAAATACCAGACCGATTCCTTCTGTTTTAAGACATGTTATTAGCAACTTCTTTTAAAATCACACCACTGCAAATGATTCTATTGACACTTGAGGCAGGACCTGCTATGCTGACATCTGCAAGAGAATTAAAGGGGACTGTGATGACTGCCAGGAGTCCAGCATAAACTGGAAGAAACCAGGCTGGCACCAAAAACATCAGTACTGGAGCTGCTCTGCCTTTGGCCACATTCAGCCCCCAAGCCGCCAGTTCAGGAGGTGCTGAGGTGCTTCAGTACTAATTCCTGGTGCTGCAGGAGTCAGTGGGGTGACAGGGCCAAGCAAAGGTTATCATCAAGTGATGCAGGGAGCTGCTTCACTGAGCAGCTCTCACGTGCACTTCTGAACCCTCAGGCAGGTTTCAAGCAAGTATTTATACTCAAAATAAATGTTTTCTCACAAAACTAAGTATAGGAATAATACCAAACTCATGAGTTTCCTGAGAGTAATTCCTCTCCATTTAGAAAAACAGGAGGGGTCCAAGAAAGAACTTCTTCTCTGCAGGGGACGAAGGCAGGAAGGAAGGAAATGTGAATTACATACACCTCTAGATAAGTTCCCCTTTAAAAAAAAAGAAGGAAATTAGAGTTAACTAAAAAGAGCATGTTTAGCATCACTGCACAAGCTGGGGGAAAACCTCGGAAATCCCGGGCAGAGATAATGCTGCCTCCTCCTGTCCCTGCCAGGCTTGCCACAGTCACTGCCCCAGGCAGAGGGGAAAGGGCCATTTTTCACCCTTTTATGAGCACCACCACTTTGAAGTTACAAATCAGAGTCACCATTTGATGATCACCTCTCCCTATGTCATCCTAGGTTTCTTTGTAATAAGGCTGTTAAAAAACATGTGTTTTCACTTTTTTTATTATTATTAAAAAAGGATAACTCATAACTGAGCAGAGACAAAGGCTCTGTTATACAACAACATGTGGATTAAATCTGAAAGGAGAAAGAAAGCTGTTCTAATAAACTGACAATCCTGCTCAGAGGCCTTATATCCAGATTAGTGTAATAAATCATGAGGAAAGATTTCTCTTTGGCTTAAACAACCATTTATTTAGGCATGGAACAAGAGTATTTTAAAATTGCTCTGGACATTGTGCACAAAAGACTTTCTCCATTTTTGTTCTTTTTTGTTTGTTCGTTTTCTGTTGAGTTTTAAGCATATACCCAAAGTTTTGCATTTGCTTTACTTAAAAATGGTTACTTTTTGGTGCTTAAACCTCTGACAAGTCAGCCAGACAGCACCATTGGGCTCCTACAGAAACAAGAGAAAAAAAAAGAAAAGAAAAAGTGGCTCTTGCTCCATTACATCATTACATTAGGCAGAAAACTGCCAAAATTCAAGCTTTCCCCATTATGCTCCTCTCGAGTGTTTTTACGGTTGTATTTGCTCCCTTAACCTCTTCTGTCAGGAGCTTTTTCACTCCTTCTAAAGCAGGAGACACTCTGCACTATTGCTGCCTTCCTCTATCACACACAGTTTGTCCCCCAGTGGCTTCTGAGCCCAGCACAAGAACCTGCCCTGTCAGAGCATCACTCTGGGGGCAGGGGAACAGCAGGGAGGGGCTCCAAAAACCCCAGGCACACCACCAGCCTCAAAACACTGCCCAGAAGCAGCACTGGGCCTCCTGATCCCCCTGTGCTGCTGGGCAAAAATCAGGGTTTGGCAGAACTGCTCGAGTACAACACTGAACTGTAACTATAGATGGGACTAAGAACTGCCACCATGTTTGCTAATAAAAATCGAATTTGTACCTGGAGCTGATCTCAGAGCTAAAGCATCTACCAAATTCCCCTTAACACATCATGCTGTGGGGATGGCATTGGCCAACTCAGGCAGACACATCACCACAGAACACAGCTGGTCTTCAAACAATGACAAAAACCAAAACATCACCACCATAAAACAAAACTTTCAGTTCTACAGAAATGTTCTGTGAGAAAATTTCTAGGAGATATTACTCAAAACTGGAAGAAAGTGTTTCCTACAAGCAGGCTGGAGCTCCTCTTAAGTATATTCTGTAATGTCCCTGGCTCTTGGATTACCGTCGTTTTTTAGAACACCCAAACTGTGGTAAAACACGAGAGGGATCTGGATACGGAATGGAGGATAACACTAAAGGGGTGAAGATTTTGGCTGAAGCCTCTGCCATTCACAGTGTCAGTCCTAAAGTCACTTACAGAAACCACAAGAGTACAAGAAACACTCTTCAAACCCATTAAAAACCACAATCCCTAGACCCACAGATGAAATGCTTTAAACTCAGCAACTGTTTTTATCTCTGCCGGAGAGATAAAAACAGTTGCTGAGCTTAAAGCATTTCTGTATTCCATTCCACCTTAAAATCCATCTGCCAGCCAGACAAATAAAAGGTTCCTCAGAAATTCCAGCTGATGCAGTCACTGGGAAGCCATCCCAGCCTGCCTTGTCTGCTGCTGTATTCCCAACTCCCTGAAAGAATCCAGGAGCCACACATCAGCCCCGATCAGGTCTGGGCTGCTCTGTCCCCCACCCAGTCCCTTTGCCCAGAGAAGCTGTGCTACCCTCCAGGAGAGCAGTGGAAGCAGGAAGTGCAGAGTGCCTGTCTTTGTCCCCGGGCTGCTCTGCCAGGATCCCCAGCCCAGACCTGCCTGTGGGGCTTTCACCCTGTGCCATCAGCTGCCTCACAGGCTGCAGGATCTCCCCACAGGGCTGCTTCCCACACCTGCAGCCACCCACACGGCTCAGCTCGGCTCCTGCTGCCTCCTCCTGTGCTCTCCCACAAGGGATGCTGCAGAACCCCTGAGCAGGAATGGCTCTGCTTTTCTTCTACTCTTCTTTGCCAAAAAGCTACCAAGGGGATGGAAAGTTCTGGGGGGACAGAAAGGGAAAGTGCAAGAGGAGACTAAAAACTAGGAGAGGAAAAAGAAGGCCTGACCAGGACTTTTTCTTATTATTCTGCTTTGATTCTGGAGAATGAAGTCTCATGGCCAGCAGAGTTCATGGAAGCCCTGCACAGTGATTCAGGACTCTGAAGAAAGTGCTGTCTCCTGGCTGAAGCACAGAACCTGCTTTGATAAACATTCCTGTGGTCAATGTTTACTGTCCTTATGCCACGGACAATAAAGCTGCCCCTTGGAGTACAGCTCCCTGGCAGGACACACATGGCAGCCTGGAAGGAGCTGGTCAGTCAGCTGGACAGCTGGCTCTGTTCACAGCTGTCCCTGCCCTGCTCTGGGACCTGTCACATCACCCCCCCGCCGTGACTCCTCTCCCATCCTGGAGAGGCACAGGCGCACCCCAGGGAGCGGTGACAGAACCCAGCTGCCACCTGCACTGCTCCCACAGCAGCGGGAATCCAGAGGCTGAGTGGAGCCATACCTTAAAGCTGAGGTTTGTGCCCTGCAGGGATGGCTCCAGTCGAGGAAACGGCCTGGTTTCTGCCAAGCTTCCCCAGGGTGGGGATGAGTCAGTGCTAATTGCTCAGAAAGCTTCTGGGTCCCACCGGTTTGGTTTTGTAAAAGCAAAACAAGGTATGTTTGGACAAAGGTGAGATTATGTTTGTGTTTACAGACAATCTGACTCCTGCATATAAAGAATGCCGTTCCTTGGACAAAAAACTAAAAACATCAGGAAATCAAAAGTAATGCAAATGATCTGGCTCTATAATCTTACCAGAACAGAAGCACCACCAAAGCAGCTGAACAATAATCATGGTCTTAAATTTGACTTCTCTGACTCCTGCTTTGTTCAATATTTTAATTATATTTTCAAAAAATTCTAAACCACTTCAGATTTCAAAGCACATTTATATACATTGATTAATTCTCCCAAGGTAAAAATCATTATCCTCTTTTTGACACAAGGAAAGTGCAAGGAGACACAACAAACTATTTGTCAAAGGCACAGATAGAACTGGTGGAAGGGCTGGTACTAAAACCCAAGCGTTACTAAAGTACCTTATATTTTTATCAAGGATTTACTTTTTTAAAGACAGTAGCAACAAAAAAAAAATCCAAAATGGATGTATATTTAGGATCAGGGCAGTTTATGGGGTAAAGGCCATGAGAAAAGCAAGTTCATTAATTCACATTTGGAAAACTGCAGTGAATTCTCTAATAAATTCTTGCTACATTCCATATGGAGCACAAGCATGAAATCAGCCCACAGCACAGGCAGTCTTGCCTCGGATCACCAGTACCCAGGGTAATCCAGCTCCAGATCCCCACTTTCTGCTCTGGGGGCAAAGGACGTTTGCACCAGGATTTCCCTGGAGAGCTGGTGGGGAATGTGGCCGCTCGGCTCCCGTGAGTGATTCCAGAGTGCCCTCTAACGAGGCTGCAGCTGCATTTCACACGCACAGCGACACCAGGAAAACCCCAACCGAGCCTTGTTTCCACTTGAAAAGGGGAGAGCAGATGACAGACACTAACTGGTGACTGCTCCTGCACAGACATTTTATACTGCCCTGCACTGTGCAAGCCCTCGTTGGTAAATATCTCAGTAGGCAGCAGGACTACAGAGAAAGATGAGAAAATTCACAGTTCTCCCATTCCAAGAGAAGAAAGCATACTGAGTCAGATGAAAGTTAACCCAGTACAACTTTTTAAGATAAACTGAGTTTTACACAATCTGTAAGGAATTGCTGGGTAACTTTTCAACATACGATGTAGTTAAATCAAACGTTACAAAACTAAGTGAATATAATCAATGAAGTTCACAAATCAAAATGGAATCTGCTTGAATATATTCCTTAATACACTGGTGTACCATAAAATACTGTCTATTTGGTCTGTACTCAAGAGTGGTCACACAAGCTGCAGTGGTGAAACAGGACTGGCTACAAGTTCATACAGCAGACACATGGTTTATTGCCCAGTTCCCTTTCACCCACCTATGTAAACTGATAGACCATCCTGCAAACCAAAGAAGTTCTTATTGAGACACAAACCCCATGATGATCCTCAGAACAGAAATTTACTTTAATAATCTCAGCAGCACATTGTCAGAATAGGGCTGTTCCTTCCCCTTGAAGCTGGACCTACAGCTATGCCAGGAGAGCACAGCTGCTCAGTGTAGGCTCAGAAGAGTCACAGCAGCTCCTGTGCAGCTCCTGTCCCCTCCCTTCCCCCTGTCCTGCACCAAGGCATCCCACTTAGGTGTCCCTCAACACTCCAGCTGGGAGCAGAGGGTGCAAATGATCCTTTCCCAAGCTCTTACAAGACAGAATGGAAAGGGGAAGAAGTTCCTGAAGCTGCACTGCCCCCATCCTGCCAGATGTGTGTCAGAGGCCTCTGAACAGACCTGGCACACTCAGCACAAGTGGCAAACTCACCCCGAGGGAGGACGGTGAAGGCGTCAGCTGCTGGGTGACGTCTAGGGGGTCCCACTGCCACCGGGAGCTGCGAGGAAGCAAACAGGCCTGTGAGCACTTGTACACCTGGCAACTCAGCACCTCAGCCCCATGGCCCCCTGCAAGCACCTGGCTGATGCAGGCTGGGAGAGAGACATTGGTACCCACCAAATTCTTCCTTGAACCCCTCTCACATACTTGCCAACTTCTTTACTTCTTGCTAAGCATCTTTACTGTAATGTTAAGATCATGAGGTGCTATGAGAGGAGACCTCAGAGAAATGTGCAGCTCCTCCCGAGGGGCAGCTCCGATCTGTGCTCCCTGTGACAGGGACAGGAGCCAGGGAATGGCTGGAGCTGGGCAGGGCAGGCTCAGGCTGGAGATCAGGGCAAGGTTCTTCCCCCAGAGGGTGCTGGGCACTGCCCAGGCTCCCCAGGGAATGGGCACGGCCCCGAGGCTGCCAGAGCTCCAGGAGCGTTGGGACAGCGCTGCCAGGGATGCACAGGGTGGGATGTTGGGGTGTCTGTGGGCCAGGGGCTGCACTGGATGATCCTGGTGGGTCACTTCCAGCTCAGGGGACTCTGTGATTCCATTTGGGTCACCAAAGACTAAGAACACCTTACCCATGTGATCAACCATGCAGGGAACCAGCAACCTGACCCACACAGGTTATCCACTTGAACAAGCACAGCACCTCCAGGAAAACTCCACTCCATGCCTGGAATGGCCCAGTGGCCACCGCTGCTCACAAACAGCTCCAGACAATGACACCCTCAGCTGCACAGGTAACAAAAACCTGCCCTGCTCTGGCTGAACCTGCAGCTTGAGCCCATACAGCCCAACTGCACTGCCCTTCTCAAACAGCCCAACTCATTTCCTTTCAGCTTCTAACACTGGGAGATTCAAGTCCCCAAGGAATATTTTCCAAAACCGTACAGGCAATTGTAAAACCCAAGAAACCCACGTGGAGCAGTTTGATAGAGCCAAGGTTTCCCAAGCAGTGCTGAGTCCCTCCCGTGTGCTCGCTCACGTGTTCAAACATTCCTCACAGCACGACTACGTTCCAGCCAACTCTCTTCCTGACAAAACAGCTTATTCCTTGAGGAGGTTCAGGCAGAGTTTGACATTACAAAGATCAGCAGTAGACAGTGTCCTGGCTGTTTTGAAAAAGAGACTTTTCTTTCATGAACATGGTGTAAAATCAAAAATTACCAGGAAGTGTCTTTTGAACCAGACCTGCATCCTATTCAGCACAGAATAAAAAGTGTAGAAAAATGCAAGAGCAAATTAACCTCTGAAATGAGTAAATGAAGCACAGTCGTGTGAAGAGCTGTAAGGGTAACCCCTTGTTAAATACTCTGCTTTTGAAGGCAAGATGAGCAACAGCCAAGAATAAATCACATTGTGTGGGTATCACGAGCCATGGAATGAGCAAAAAATAGTGTTAATCAAAAGAGTTTCAAATGACAGCAGCCACACATTTAGACTTAACATGAAGTGCGACCATATCCTTGGCAGAGCTGGAGATGTAATAAAGAGGAAATTATTTAAATGCATGGAATCCATGCAGAGCTTGAGTCTCTCCTGCTGTGGCTCAGTAAGGTGGGACAAGGAGCACAGCAATGCCCAGCTCAGCAACCTGCAAAGGAGCCAGAGCTCACCTGTGCAGACACACCTGCAGCTTTGCTCTCCCAAACAGACTCAGAGATGGACTGAAGCACTGGGCAGAGAATTTGGCTGCTATATTATGAGAGGAAAAAGAGGCTTTGATGCATTTTTTTATGTCAGTTGCTACCACAACGAGCAGGGGCAGGTACTGCGGGCAGGAACAGCAGCCCCAGAGCAGGACACCAACAGGAACCACTCCTGATATGTCAGTTTCAGATTGGTTTCTGTGCCGGTCCTGTTCAAATGTTTGTACAACATAAATTAGACATTTTTTTCCTTTGCTTAATTCTTCCATTATTTATATCTACTTTTTCTTCATTAGCAAATTCCTTCTTCACATTCACAGTGTGGTAAATGCAAGGAACACACAACCTTGTCCATGGGATATAGTGAGAGAAGGCACAGAACCCTCACGTGTTTCAGGTGATCACACAGAAGCTGAAGAATTTTTAATTGCTCCTGGTCTGATCAGATTCCAAAACACTTATTTCTTTACCTTCACTTCCCACCTATTCCTTGCAGAAGAAACTGCAAGGAGGATTATCCTGTAAGAATTAGCAACGCATGAATTTTTTTCTGCTACGGAAATGTCTTTGAGGGAAGCAATTGCCTCAACCCTCAAACAGGTCTGTTCCTGCTTAGAGCCAGCACCAGGGGCTGTGCCCAGAGCGACAGCCCAGGCCAGTGGCAAAGCTGAGACTGAATAAGCTGTTAATGACACAAGCAGGGTTATTGCCTGATTTTCACCTGCAGCCACGCAGCAAGATTTGCCCCAGGTCTCCCAGCAAGGAGTTCCCAGTCAGCACAGCTGGGTAAACACCCTACTCCTGACCTCACACACCTGGACAAGGCTCTCACCTGCCAGGCCCAAGTTAATGCCATTTGGTCACATTGCAACACCGAGCCTCCACATGGATTCCAAAAGAACCAAAGACTTTTATCCTCTGGGAAAACAGCTTTCCAGACTTCCAATATCCCACATATACACACCCCCTTCTTTCCTTTTTCTGCAAGATTTTTTCAGATGTTTATCACTGACACCTGCCATAGTTCCTCCAACACTGTATCAATTTATTACACATTCATTCAAATGAGAGGAACGTGTGAACCTGCAGGATGTTCAGCCCTTGGCACATGTCCTGTTTCTGTTCCTGTATTTCTGTTCCTCAGCTCTTCTGTGACCAGCCCTCTCTCCAGTGCCCCTGGATACTAAGGGAGCTGCTTGAGAAGGCTGCCAGAGCACCAAGAACCCTCAGAGAGCTACAAAAAATGTATTTTTATTTAAAGACATATTACACAGACTCAGTAATTAGCTTTTGAATTAAATTACTAAAACTTTGTTCAGTAGAGCACTCCTAATTCCAATAAAATGTCTCTGCCATTAGCCCAGAGGTGACCTATGTCATTCCCTCTCCTCCCAGGTTACATCACTTCACACATCAGCAAGTTATTTAATGCATGTTTGAGTAAACCGTTTATTCACAGGAGCAGCTACTTTGGTTGTCTGAGTACAAGTGCACAGAGCTGAGCCTCTGTGAACAGGCATCCACCTCTGCATGAGGATCCCTCTGCAGCACCTCAGAGCTGAGAGCTCCCAGCACAGGGAGCACGCCCTGCTGCCTCTCACCTCTCTCCAAACTGCCTCTGCAGAATCCCAGAAGTTGCACTTGTTCCAGCTGTGCCAGCTGCTGTTTGCCATGGAAAGGAGCAATTTGCGGTGTTCAGTTCAGTCCTTCCGTGTCTGCCCGTGCTCTGTGCAGCCCAGGCTGACCTGAGGGGCTCCGTGCGAGCAGCAAGTGCCACTGCCCCAACAGAGAGTGCTCTGCCACTGCTGAACTGCAACCACCACCACAGCTCTGTGCAGGTGAGCGGCAGCATTTCTACAGGCAGCATTGCTGCCTTAGGAACTTGTCAGAGACTGAAACTGTTCATGCCTCAAACACTGATATAGTTTTGCTCATTGTAAAAAAAACTGCATAATGAAGCTACAACCAAAGAAGCCTCCCTGAAGATACCTGACTGGGACTTTGGACTGAAAGTCAAACTGCTAAGATCAGATAAAGGGGAAACCCATTCTTCAATCACCTGAAACAAACAAATAAACAAGGAAAAGAATGTGAGCCAAACCCAGGAGCCATGCTAAGAATCCTCCTTGGCTTGCTTTGGGATGGGGGAGGCTGTAGGCCACAGACCCATTTGCTGGGAGAAGGTTTGTACAGATTTCCCCCCCAGCCGAGGTGGGAGGAGGAAGTTTTGGTGTGTTGTAACCTCTGCTCAGGGGCAGTGAGCCCATCCTCCCTTACACAAACTGGCTGTGGAACCCCCAACCCCAGGAAGGCCACATCCACGGACATTCATGTGAGAGGCAGCTGAGGGGGTGCCTTAATGCATCACATGCAGTCCTGCGGTGCAAGGCCTCAGGAATGACTCTGGGGGGCACTTTTGGGGGGGCCTTTGATGGAACAAACCTGGAGTCTGTTGTAAGAGACAATGGCAAACTCACCCCACCAGGGAGGTGCCTGGATTTTCCTACCTGGCCTGAGCGTATATTAACCCACCAGACTCTGTGCTTCTTGGGGGGACCTTCACCACCGAGAAGACCAGCTGGAGAGGATCAANGCATCACATGCAGTCCTGCGGTGCAAGGCCTCAGGAATGACTCTGGGGGGCACTTTTGGGGGGGCCTTTGATGGAACAAACCTGGAGTCTGTTGTAAGAGACAATGGCAAACTCACCCCACCAGGGAGGTGCCTGGATTTTCCTACCTGGCCTGAGCGTATATTAACCCACCAGACTCTGTGCTTCTTGGGGGGACCTTCACCACCGAGAAGACCAGCTGGAGAGGATCAACAGAACATCATTGGGATCCACGGATATTTTTCTTATTCTGTCCCTGTTACTCTCTTTCTGTCTCCCCCACCTATTTCCTGTTTCTTTCATTCTATTTCTCTCTCTCTCTCTCCCATATTTACTATCAATTAACACCCATACTACTGTCACTGGCATATGGTCTCGTTTGCACCTTAATTCAGTCAGGGGCATTTCTAAGAACCCTAGTAACCAGATCTTGACAGAACTCCAGACAGAACTCTTCTGAGGGAGCATTTACATTCCAGAAGATGCATTTTGCTGGTTCTGCTCCAAATGTTAAAATTCAATTGTTCCTGCCCTATTGCTTGCGCATACTGGCCTGGCCCAGGAGTCTGCTCTGGACACACCTTCAGTGTTGTGACCCTTCAGCTGAGGAGCTCCGAACACTGACAGGCCTTTCCCTCTTCCCGAACTCCTCCTGTAATTAACCTCCATCACTGCTAGGAAATTGGGTCACGTTTAAAAGAATTTGTGTAGCTCTGGCTCTGTTACCAGATCCCGCTGTGTGCTGCTGGAAAGGCTGACAGGATCCAGCTGTGGGATAACTTCCCACAGGCATAGATTTCCAGAGCGCCTGAGTCACTCCCCGACTCTGTTCTCTTGAATGTGCCTGAAGAAACTGAACTTATTCAGGGCTTGTTTTCCAGAACCAGAGCATTTTTGTGGCCTGCCCTCCTCAGTATTTTTCTATCTCACTGGAGAGCTCCTGTAAGCAGAGATGCTCTGGTAGCCTGTTCTAACCACATGCACACACACGATCACTACAGCTTGATTTTCTTTAGAAAAACTGAAAACCACACGAGCAATCACCTCCTCCCCCACCAGTGCAGTTCAGATTGTGCCACTGATGCACCTGTGTCCTGCCAGTCCCCCTCTACCCCCAGCAGTGGCTGTGGTGGGAAGCTGTTGTGGTATCAAGATCCTCCTGCCACGTGGAACCACCCAGCCAGGCCGGGCCAAAGCAGCAGCACCTCGTCCCTGCCACATCCCCTCTGTGTCAGCAGGGACCTGAGCAGCAAACGTTTCACACCTGCGTTGGGCTCAGCCAGGGACTGAACCAAGATGTGGGAAGCAGCTGGCTCCCCCTAATCCATGGCTTCCATTTAAAGCTGAGGCAGGGTTTGTCCTAAGGCCATTTTTACACTTTGTGTCACAACACCACCTTGTTTAACTAACTGGTCAGACTGCACTAGAGTTCAGTTCCTTGGAAAATCCAAGTATGTGGTTCTAAGCATTCATCAGTTTACTTAGATGCTAAAATCCCTTCCCAAGAAGGAACACGACTGGGGGGAATCTCCTTTCCAACCACATGTGGTTTAACCTTTAATCTCTATATTCATTGCATCTGCAGGATCTAATTATACACAAAATTTTACCCACTCGTTTTATTCCACTTCTGCTGCTGACATCACGTTAACAAACTTTTTTTTCCTAAACCACATTTTATCTTTCCATGCGTGGACATTACTCGCGGTACCTCCTATTCCACTGACTCTTCTTTCCCATTCTCCGCAACATTTCAAATCAGCGGCAGGGAGCCCAACCACTTTGTTTCAAACTGAACCTCACCACTTGCACTGCCGCCTGGCGCAAGGCTGCCGCGGATTTCTTTGGTTCGTTAAGTTGTAATTAACTCGCTCAAGCCCGTGTGACCGCGGTAACTCCGTCCCGCCGCCCTGCGGAGCTCCAAGGTGCAATCACCACTAATTCTGACCCTGCTCGCTCCGCCCCGCTCCCCGCACGCACGGGCTCCCTCCCCAGCCCCTCAGCCGGGCCCGGCCCG
>VZTG01000450.1:19938-38760 GCA_013397845.1 Melanocharis versteri
CCGGACTCACCTGGCACCGCCCGGAACCGCCTGCACCCGCGGTCCGCCGCCCAAAGCCTTCCCCGCCGCTCCGCGCGGCGAGCCCCAGCGGCCCCGGAACGTCTCGCGCACAGCGCCGCGCCCACATCGGTCTCCTGTTCAGGGGCACCGACGCGCAGCGCCGCCAGGGGGAGATGTCGCCCGCGGCAGCGCGCGAGCCCGGGGGGCGGGGCGGGGCTCTACCGTATTTACCAGAGCATGGCGCCGCCCATATGTGCCGTACTTACTATAGTTAACTCGCACCTCCCATGGCCATAAGAATATTTGCTATTTTATTCATATTAAATTTACCTTAAATATTTTATTCAAAGGAGCTCCCAAAGCGGCATTTTGGCTGCGGCAGCGCCGGCCGCGGGCTCGCTTCTGGCGGCTGGTCAGGTACCCTCTGGTGCCCTCAGCAAGCAGCATCCCCGCAGCGCCCGCTCAGGGGTGGCCGCCGCCCTCACCGGTGCGCCCCGCCGGGTCCCGTCGCCTGCCGGGCTCCGCGTCCCATTCCGGGCTCCGTGTCCCCCCTTCACGCGGTCCGTGTCCCCTCCCGGGGTCCGTATCCCTTCTTTCTGGGATCCGTGTCCCCTCCCGGGCTCCGCGTCCCCCCTTCCCCGGTCCCTGTCCCATTGTGGGGTCCCTGTCCCCCTCCCCGCNAGCCCGGCCATGGCGTACCGGGCGCTGGTGCGGCGCTGGCACGAGGCCGTGCGGGCGGCGGACCGCGGGCACTGGGACGCTGCCCTGGACACCTTCGGCGGCATCGCGGAGCCTCCGGCCAGGATCTGCTTCAACGTGGGCTGCGTGCAGCTGCTGGCCGGGCGGCCCGAGGCGGCCCTGAGGGTGAGCGGGCCGCGGAGCACCGGGGGAACGGGGGAGCCGGGGCTGGGCGGCTGGGCTCCCCCGGGTCCGTCTCGGGGGGAATGGTGCTGAAACTGGATTGGAAATCCAACGTTTCGTGACCCGCGCGTCCAGCGGGAATGCGAGCAGGGATGTTGAAAGGTGAATGGTTCGAGGAAAAGATTTAGCAGAGTGAATCATAGAAAAGCTAAAAAGGTTGAAGTTAAAAAGGCGAATATGGCTCTTGAGGACTGGGTTCAGTGGTGAACTTGATGATGCCAGGTTAACAGTTGGACTCGATCTTCGAGGCCTTTTCCAACCTTAATGATTCTGTGATTCTATGGTTCTCTAAATACTATGAAAACCCAGATAAGTGAGAAACTTCAAGGTGTTGCAGAATCATTTTGAAACAAGATAATAGAGACAGAGAGTACTTCAGTTAGATACTAGAAACTGCATCCAGCAATGTACCTTAAATTTTGTTTAAGCTAAATCAGTTAAAATCGTGTCCTTTAGGTGAACTTAGGTCATAATCATGTGAAAACCACACCTCTGAAGACAGCCTGCCTGATTCCAAGTGAAGACCTCAACCCACTGGATATGCACAATAAATTTAAAATGTATTGTAGCTTTAAATCAAAGCAGGAAAAATGTTGTCCAATAGCTGTTCTGTAGGCGTGGATTTAGACATGAGATGGGTGTATTTTGAAAGCACAAATATGCTGCTTGGCGGTGGAGACTGCCAGAAGAAAGCTGCTGTGCTGGGAAACCACTACCCTTGGGAAGGGGGAGGAGCTGCCCTGAGGAAAAGTCCTTTTGTGACAGCACCTGGCACGTCCATCCATCCCTCCATCCATCGGTCTCTAGTGAGGAGATGCAGATAGACCTTTCCTCGAGCAGTGTAAAGAAGAGCTGAGGCTGTGCTGGAGGGGCTGGGGCAGCGCCGTGGAGCCCTGGGCAGGAGGGGCTGTTTGGGGCGCAGTGAGCACGTGGCAATGGTGCCCAGGAGAGACTTCTCAGCCCCAGTCAACGGGCAGTGCCTGGGAAGAAGCTCAGCCCTACTTCCGTGTAGATCAACGGCTGGTTGCTGTTATTTCATTTATGGCCCATGAGGCAGATGCTCCAGCAAGGTGTGCGGGGTCACGGGGACATCTTCACCCTGCAGTGCTGTCCCTGTGCAGGCAGAGGCAGGGAAGGCTGGGCTTTCAGAAGTTGTTATCCCCACATGGTGCCTGCAGTGCTAAGGGAGGGAGCACTCTCGGCTCTCCAGCACGCTGAACCACGAGCTGCTGCCAGCTCTGCGAGTACTGCCTGTGTTTAGCTGTGGCACTGGAGCACAGGTACTGACCTAGAGGCCACTGTGGGAGACCCTGCAGCTTTCTCCCTCTCACCCTTTCATTACTCCTCACCTCAGCGTTCCCCAGCCTGGCCAGTCTCACTGCTCCCACTATCCAGGCAAGCTGTGCTTCAGGCTACAGTTTTCCCATTTTAAGAAGCCAGATGGCCAATGCAGCTCATTTATGTCCAATCCATTGTGCGAAGGAGGGGTAAAAGCCTGAAGTTCAGCTGACACAGAGCCAAGACCTGAAAGATGACTGGGAGCTGTGTCCAGCCCCTTGGAGCTGGACAGGAGCCCAGGGATTGCCTCTGTGAGGGCAGCTGGGACGTGGCTGGCTGGGCGTGTGTGCCTGGGCACCGAGAGGACAGATCCCAACTGATCCCTGGGATGTGCCTGTGTTTTTCTCCACAGGCATTTGATAAAACCATTGAGAAGGACAATTCCCTGGCTGTGGGCTACTTCCAGAGAGGGTTTGTCCACCTGCAGCTGGAAATGTGAGTGAGGTGCACAGCCAGTGCAGTCTTTGTTCTCTCCTTTCAGTCCTGCTTTATTCCTAAACCTAAATGATTCTTTGTCTAAAATTCACTTCTTCCAGCAACCTTACAGGGTTCACAGGGTCTGCTTGGCCTTGGAAACCCTCTCACAGGTCAGCAAATCTTATCTCTGATAAGAGCTGCACAACTCTGGGGCCCCAGGGGTGGCTGACACACAGCATTGCTGTCCCATGCACACAGACACTCCTGGATGCGAGGCTGCCACAATGTTACGTTGCCATTCAGATTTTCTTTGGAAATTAAAAAAATATAATTGTGCTGCTTGGTGTGTCTTCACATGACACACATGAGTTTGGCCTTCCTAAAAATGCAGCCTGCACACTCTGCTGCCAACAGACTTTGGGGGCCTGATCTCAGTCTCATGGATAAAACATTGGATTGCTCCAGAAGTGTCATGGGATTGAGTACTTATTGTTTCCACAGTTAAATCCCAGTGACAGCCTCTTCAGGGAGCTGGGTGAAGTATTTTACACATCTTGTCTTACCTTTGAGTTCAGTTATTTTCTTTCCTGTTGTTTTCCCCATATTTTCCAGACTTTAATCTCCACAAAATGCCTGTCTTTATTTCTGGGATGGAGTTAAAGTGAGCAGTTCTGGCTTCTCCAGTGGAGGGGCTGTGCCTGGGGCTGGTGGAGCCCCAGGCAGAGCTCTCTGGAGCTGCTCCACCACCAGCAGAAGCAAACATGCCCCGAGCACACCCAGTGCAGGGGCAGCAGAGCTGGCAGCTGCCTCCTGCCCAAAGAGCTGATGGCCTCCAGCACCCCAGGGCTCTTTCCTTCATCAGAAGCTGCTGCCACCCACCCACACCCACCTGGGCACCTGCTCTCAGTCGGGTGCCCACTGCACAGCCCTTCTTGGACACTTCCTTTCACCACCTGCCCACCTCAGTGGGCACCTGCTTGGATTTCAGTTGCGTAGCTGGTGTAAATTCAGACTAATTCCCTCCTTATCCTCAGAGGTTCTCTAAATTTCTAAAGTTTGAGGTTCTAAATTTTGAGTTTCTAAATTTTGATGCTCTGGCCATGTGTGTGCCCTCCCTGCTCCCCATCAGCCGGATTCCCAGCCCTTGATCCTCCTGAGACACACGCTGGGACAGGCAAGGAGCTCCCAGCAGTGGATAATCTTTGCTCTTTGCAAAGATGACACATCTCCAGTGCAGCTCTCCTTGCACAGGCTGCAGAGCCAAATACATGTTAGTGTGTGTTTGCTAGTGTGATTTTTGAGTTTCTTAAACAGTCTCCAGCTTTTTTAGGCTCAGTCTTTTGTGTCACCTCTGCGTTGCAGGTATGAAGAGGCTCTCTCTGACTATCACATGGCCTTCAGTCACCTAAGACAAAATCCCTTCATTGATTACAAGCAGCTGGGGCTGAGGCACATTCTCTATGCCTGGGAGGTAAGAGTCAGCCTGGCTCAGCAATCCTTCCCCACTGTTGGGGGTGTCAGTAGCCATCTCCAAGAAGTCCAAAAGTCTCCAAGACTTTTTCAAGAAAGTACATTGGAACAGTAAAAATATTCTGCTTGCACTTTTTTTAAAGTAACCTAACCATAAAAGTTGTAAACCAACATCGTCTCTGGAAAGTTTAGCAAATGATTCAGTTTGAAAAGTAAAGTTGTTCAGAGCAGGTACACAGGAATTTGTATATTGAGGGGTTTTTATCTTCTCTATATGTAGACAAAATGGTGGCTGCCCCACCTGGCAGTGTCCAAGGCCAGGTTGGACGGGGCTTGGAGCAGCCTGGGACAGTGGAAGATGTCCCTGCTCATGGCAGGGGGTGGAACTGGGGGCTTTAAGGTCCTTCCCAACCCAGACCAGTCTGGGATTCTGTGTAATATTTACACTTGCATGCACGTAAATACACATTAAGTTTAGTGAACTCCTCCACTCTAAGAGCTGAAAGAGGTTGAAGTATTGACAGATGAGAACAGAGCTGATGCATAATGCAGGCTCTAGGAAATTCAGGTGCATGAAAGCTGCTTTCCAACTGCAGCAACTGATCTTAATAATCCCTCTGTGCCTGAACTTACACCCTGTGCTCAGGCTGTGTTTGTAATGCTTCATCCTGCACCTCTTACTGTCACACAGAGCCAACCTGCCACATCCTGTTCAAGGAAGCTCGAAGGCTGAACTGATTGTAAATTTTTGTCATATTTGGACATACGTAAAGGATTCCTAGAAACTGTCCTTTACTGGAAGGGTTCATTTTGTTTTCTCTGAGTCCACACGCACAGATTGAAAAGCAGATACAGGAAAAAGAATTTAACTCCTTACTTCCGTGAGAGTGGGGAGTCTTTGTGTAACTCCAGTCAAGCATCTCGGGCAATTTTCATGCACCTTATACCTGGCAGGAGGAAGCTATCCTTGGCATCCGTGGTATTACCCAAACCTCCCTGGCTTTAACAGCTTCAGTACCACGGCACTGCCTTCTCTTGGAAGTGAGCAGTTCCCTGGGAAAGGGGCAGGGCTCAGGAGTGTCCTGAGGAGGCTGGGGCCCTTCCTTGTGTGAACACATGACCCCTCACTCCAGGCATCACCAGGACACGTGCAGGCACCGTGCTGGCCCTCCAGGCTTGGGATCAGCATCCTGATTCAGCTGTATCTTGTTCTTACCTGGAGCTCATTTTTCAAAATACACAAACATCATCCTTCAGCAGATTCGTGCCATCAGCTTTCCCTGTGCATGGCCTCTCACGTGCTGCAGCTGATCTTCTTGTGGGACATACATGCATGGTTTGAAAACCCAGAAATATTTGCCTCTTGCAATGCTGTGACACTTCTGACTGAGTGAGAACTGCTGCCTTGCCTCTCAAGAGCGCCCATCCCTGCAGTTCCTGTACATGTTCAGGGTTGCCATTCCCCACACTCCCAAACAGAGTCTTCTACTGCCATGATTAAGGAGTAAAGGAAGATCATCCTATGAGCTACAGCCTTGTCCTGAGCAGGGCATGCAGCCAGGTACACACCTCAATTCCCAGCTGATAACCCTATCACAGGAGATAAGGAGCTGTCTGACAGTGCTCTGCCTGTGACCCAGCAGCTTTCCCACACAGAAAGTGCTGGCCAGTGACAGAGATCTCCCACTCTCGATATAGACCACAGCTCCCCAACACTCTGTCTCCAACACTCCCACAGCCTGCACTTCCCCAGGAACAGACTGACATGCTGCTGAAGGGTGACAAGCTACAGCTGACAATTTACACATTTACAGCCCACTACAACATGAAATAGTTTCAGTTAAGTTATTTTGCAGTGACAGGGAGTCAGAATTACAGAAATCATTACCTAGTTGCATGCAGAAAGAAACCCAAGAAAAGATTCCTAGCCTTGCAGATGCAGGAAGGATCAGATTTAAACTGTGTGGTACCAGAGTCTTTACCTGCTGTCCCCATGTCTCTCACCTTAACCAGCAGCTCCAGCACACCCAAGCTTTTATTTTTGCTTTCTCATTGTGGAATTTTCCCAGCTATGCTGCTCAGAGTGCCTCTCCTGTTGCTGAATTTGTGGTGTTTTAGTGCCTGTCCCTGTTTCTTGGCTGAGTTCAGGAGGATGTGTTGGATGTCCCTTGGTCCCAGCCCTCTGAGTCCCTTCCCTGTGCCCACTCCAGGTGCTGTACAGCACTGCAGCAGTGCAGTGCCACCTGCAGCAGTGGCAGGAGGCCAGAGTCACCCTGGAGAAGGCTGTTGTGTGGAGACCTGAAAGAAGAACAGCAATCCTGGAGCTGGCCCTTGAGCGGGTACAGGTAAGGCCACCTCCGTGAGTTCCTCGGTGTGTGCATCGGGCTTCAGTTCAGGGATGTGTGCTAAAAGTTGTCTGAGTGTTCCTGACACCTGCATGTTCCTGCCATCCACCCACCTGCTTGGCCACCTACTAACACAGTCTAAGCCAGTTGCACATGATGCTCTGCCAAACCAGTGCTTCAGGTGATCGAGGAACTCCATCACCCCCAAGTGCTTCAGTGCCCAGAAACACCATAGTGGAGAATTTTGGGATGACCTCTGGGACTGGGAACGTGGCTTCCCAGTCCCTAATGTTCAGGAGCTCAGTTCCATTGGTACTTGTCCTGCAAAACCAGTTGCCTTGTGCAGTGTTTCAAGTGCAGGACCCCTACAAGTGCAGGTCTGGAGAGTCTCCCTTTTCACGGCACTGGCTGGCTTTTTTTGAGTCCCTTTGGCCTTAGGAACAATTGGTGGCAGCTCAGATATTAATGTCAATCACTTTTAGAGCTTAAGTAGGGTGTGAAAGTGTTTCTAGGGCTGCTTCTAAGTAAAAGTTTCCTGTTAGACTCTTTTATGATCTGGAAACATTTGCAGATCTCTGATTTACTCTTCCTGAAGGATTCATTAGTTTGCTACCTTCATACTTTATAAGATATTCATACTTTGTTTTTAATCTCATCATCTCTTCTGGCATCACATTTGTGCTTTTCCAGTGTATTATTTGTATTTGCTATTAGTACACTACTAAGTGGCTGAACAGAAAACATTTGAAGTCGAATAGAAAAGCTGTTTAGATTTGTTTGATAAACCTTCCTGCACTGCCCCCCTTGCCAGCAGTGTCAGTCCTTGCCTCCACACTGGAGAGGGGCTGCTGAGCTCTCAGTTGGCTCGTGCTTTTGTGGAGCCTGAGTTGCCTTTGTCGAGTTCACAGCTGAAATTTTTGCCTCAGTGTCTTCCTGGAGCTGCTCTTGCACACCTGAGCTGTATTTGCTTTTCAGAGCTCTGATGTTTCATTCAGTATGAACTGATTGCTTTTCCTTTACCTGCTTTCCCCGCCCCAGGACCACCTGTTTTTAGAGCCCATGCTGGTTCCTCTTGGGGAGCTGTTCAGACCACGAAAGAAGGAAGTTGAGCAGCTGGATTCAAAAGATTTCCTGGGTAAACCCAAGGTAACAGGCACATAATTGTCCAGATTAACAGCAGCAGAAATAAATCCTGCCTATGCCATCTCCAGAGAGCAGTGCTGTGCAGGGACCCAGAGCAGGATGGGCAGAGCTTGCAGCCAGTCCAGGCAGCCAGGACAGAGAAGCCAAAATCTATTAGAATTGCCACTCTTTTTACCAAAAAATGCACTTTGGCAGTAAAATACCTTCCCAATCTCGGTCACTTTAAAGTCTGAAAGGGTTGAGCAAGTACCCAGGGAACCCGTGTTTGCCCTTTTGCTGACAATGACATTTTTAAGAGGGGCACATTGTCCCAGCATGCTGCTGCTCAGTCCTGCATTCCCAGGGGGACAGGTGGCACCTGGGGGACAAATGCTTTGTCACATCCGTTCATACAAGGCAGCAGAGAATTTCTCTGACCCCTTCTGTGACCAGTCAGGACAGAGAGCTCCAAAACAAATAAAGGAAAGGGAAAGTAATAAATTCACATACTTTTAAAGAAACCTTGGAAAGACTAAAAAAACCGAGACACAAATGGTTGAAGCTGTCTTGGGAATCCAGTTCTGCCTCTCCCACTGTGTGCACAGCTCCACATTTTGCCTGACCTTGGGATGCCAGAAGGAAATGGGTCTGAGCAGATAATCTTGGATGAAGTTTGGGGGTCTCTTCGTCCAGCCTAGATTCACTCATTGCTGTGTTCTCTTACAGGTGATCTCATCCATCATTCCCAACGATGAGTACATTGGCTTCGAGCCTCTCAGGCCTCAGGTGAGCAGGACAGGGCTGTGAAAGGAGGAATGGAGCTGTTGTGGAGCTCCAGAGAGGGACTCAGATCCAAACACCATCAGGGGAAGAGTGGACTCTTGGAAAAGCCAGTGCAATACCAGCCTGGATCCATGGGGATGTTCAGAGCCAGGCTGAGCACTGGCTGTAAGGAACTCAGTGATGGGAATCTCCAGCCCTTTAAAGATGCGGTTTTGACTCTTCACCATGTCAAAACAGCAGTGCTTTGCTGTGCTCAGCCTGTTTCTGCTTATCACTTCAGTAAATGTGTCACTGTGAGCACAGCTGCCTTGCACTGTGCTGGGAGTTCCTTGGAATCAGGGGAGGGGGAAGAGATTGTGTTACTTCCTGATGAGGGAGAGAGGGAGAAGAAGGAAGAGAAGGTACATCCTGCTAAGGTGTGGAGCAGCAGACTTTTTCTGGGTGGTGTGGAGTGTCAAATGGGGTCAAGAGTAAAGGTGAAATAGCACAGTCAGGAGATAAGGTGGCACTGCTGCTGTAGGAGGCACTGTTACAAACAGATCCTGTTGTTTCTCCCACAGAAACAGGGGTTTTATGAACCCAGTGCTGATGGTCTGCGGTGAGTGTTCTGTCCCACCTTGGTCCAACCCTTCTCTCACTACTGTTCAGAAAGTCTTTTGTTCTCTGGTGTCTTTGTATGGAGACTCCAAGGGATCCACACCCACTTCTCACCAAGGGTGCAGCGAATGACAAACATGCAAAGGCTTCTGTGGCTGCAAAGGACACTGCCGGTCCCTGGCATCTCTGCAAGAGCTTCCGGGCAGTTTGCAGGACTTGATTCAATAGTTTTAGGAGACAGGCATGGATCGTGGCATGCCTGGGGAATGGAAGCAGAGAGAGGTTGTGGGACCTGCCCAGGTCTGTGGCAGAGAATGCTCAGCTTTCCCATCTTTATTCCCACGACAATTCCAAATACTCACTGCTAGCCCTAATGTCCTGAGCCAAAATCATGTTCAGACCCCAAGAAAGCAATTTGTTTTGGTGATACTGCACCAGCAGTACTTCAGGGCTGAGTTGAATAATTGTTTTGATTTTGACAGTGTTTATCAGTACAATGAAAATGCAGCTGCATTTGGCAAATCCGTGTTTTCCAAGCCCCTTTTGTTCCCAGTTGGACCAAAGAGCAGCAATGGAAACCACGATTTCCCAACACCCTCAGCTCACCCTCAGCCCGTGCCAGCTGGGGTTGGTGCAGTGTGGTGGCTCAGAGCCATCAGCACCCACACCCCAGTGCTCTCCTCTCCCCGCAGGGATGCCGAGTCCGGCTACCACCGAGTGGCGTCCCGGTACTGCCCCGAGGAGCCGGCGGGGCCGGAGGTGGCGGCCGGGAGCCTGGTGTTCGTGCTGAGCAGAGCAGCAGACGGCTGGGCCACGGCCATCCACGACGGGCAGGTGAGGGACACAGGCCCGTGGGCAGGTGAGGGGACACAGCCCTCGTGGGCAGGTGGGGGACACGGCCCCCGTGGGCAGGTGAGGGGCACGGCCCCGTGGGCAGGTGAGGGGACACAGCCCCGTGGGCAGGTGAGGGGACACAGCCCTCGTGGGCAGGTGGGGGACACGGCCCCCGTGGGCAGGTGAGGGGCACGGCCCCGTGGGCAGGTGAGGGGGCACGGCCCCGTGGGCAGGTGAGGGGACACAGCCCTCGTGGGCAGGTGGGGGACACGGCCCCCGTGGGCAGGTGAGGGAGACGGACCCCATGGGCAGGTGGAGGACACGGACCTCTGAGCACCATCCTCGTGCCCACCCTGCAGGGCAGGGCAGGAGTTCAGGAGTTCCTTTCCACACCCCCCAGATTTCCTGACACTGGGCTCTCAGCAGCCTCTGCCATTCACCTCTGTAGATCCAGAGCGGTGGCTTTGGGGTTCTCCACCATAGGGGATCCTATTGTGGAGTTGTAGGACACCAGACCTCACCGAGGACCACCATTTAGAGCAGGATTTGTCCCCTGAGAGCTCTATTGGAGCTGAGGAGATGGGCTGGTCCTTACTTGGTCTGTAGTGCTTCTGTTCAATGAACTTTGGGAAGGTTTGGGGAGGGTTTCAGCTGTGCAAGCAGGTTTTATGAAGGGCTCTAGAGAAGACCTAAGGACTTAAAGACCGGCAAATCTGACATCTTCCAGCAGGCCAGGGAGCTGTAGTGTAAATAGACTGAATAGAAACAAATAAATACAACGTGCAAAATCTTTTGTTGGCAGAAACCATTTCTGACCTGTCTACTTCAGTTTTGAAAGAGCCATTGTATACCTGGATTAGGTTCAGCCAGTGAATGTATTATCTGCCTGTCTTTCAAAAAAAGTCACTAGATTCTTCGTAAGACCACTATAAACCAGTGAGGTGTTTGAGCAAGAGAGGCAGTGCTCTGAGGACTGTAAAAATACAGAATTAAAAGTTGGGTATAAATGAACAGGTTTTACTTTCTTTCATTTTTTAAAAGAAAGGATATCCCCACAGCAAATCCTCTGTGACATAAGCATTTAGCATATTCCTAAGTGATACAGGAATAGGGATAGAGCCTGAAGCATCTGGATCTAACAGGAGCAGTTACATAATTATTTGGATATGCTGGTTGACTGCTCAGTGAAGTGCCAGGTGAAATTCAATGTAGAAAAAATAAAAATAAACTCTCAACAGAAAAAAAAGCATTGTAAGCAAAAAATTGCAGTGCTTAGTTGAAATGAGCAGCAGTGATTGTCAGAAGACACAGAAATGCTGCTTGGACTGGTATCCCTGGGCATTCTTGCTGCTCTCTGCCTGAGCATCTGTCTTGGGAGCAGGGGATTTGGTGGGTGTTTGGCCTGTTCCACTGCAGCCACTCCATCAGCAGCTCTGCTCCCAGCAGAAAAAGCTGCAGAAGGATCGTTGGATTTTGTCCAGCAGTTTCTGAGCACTTGGGTGGCTGGGGGTGACCCTGGCCCCCCTGGGCACATTCATGTGGCCATAAGGTGATAGGCAGTGCTGGGGCTGGGCTGGGGTTGCTGGGCTCCTCCCTCACCCTGCTCTGCTCTGTGTCCCTCTGCAGAAGCTGCACATCCCGAGCTCTCTCCTGGAGCCTGCCTCAAGGATGGATAAATGGGTGAGCTGGCAACCTTGCAACCAAGGGGAGGGAGGGACCAAGACATACATTTGGGACATTTGTCTGTAAGATTATCACAGGGTGGTACAACTCTGTAAGATAAATATGGAGTATGAAACACTGAGACTATTGCCTGGAGACCAAGTGCTCTTGAATGGGAGCCACAGAAGTGTTAGGAGTAGGAAAATTCCCTTTAACTTGGGAGAACTTCATCTCCCATCTCCACCACAGACATAGCCACACATTATCCCAATCATTTTCCATCTGAACCCAGTGTGGAAAGGTGCAGCTCAGCCCCACCCATTTCCTGTGAGGGAGTTTTCAGGCACATGGTTGTTCTGATGTTGCTATGATTTTTTTAATTGTTATTTTTCTCTCTCCAAATGAATCCCTGGCACACACTTGGGCATTTGCTCCATGGATGTGTCACTGTGAACCAGCCCAAGTGGGGAGAGCCCTCAGCACAGTGTGAGCAGCTTCCTTCTGTTCCAGCACCAACCCAGAAGGGAGCAGGGGGCCAAAGAAGTGTCCCCAGACCTCTGCCCATGAAAGCCTGAGTGCTCCACCTCATCCAGCCATTCAATGAGTTGCTCTCCCTGCGGCTCTCCCTGGGGTTACACCCACAAATCTGTAGCTGACTGCAGCCTGTCACACACCAGCTTTGTCCTGGCTCCCGTGTTTTCTGCACTCTCCTTTCTCATGCTGTTCTGTTGCAGAAGATCAGCACTGGGATTCCCCTTCCTCCTGCCCAGGTGCCTCCCAGCCGCCTCCACGTGAAGCAGAAGCCAGGTAATCCCTGGGCAGGGACCTCAGTGGATGAAGCTGTGCCCAAACCCCGCTCTTTAGGGGGTGTGGGGAGGTGGTGGCCCCACTGCAGCCTCTGCTGACTGCAGGGCTGTTCCCCTGCCCTTGTTCTGTCTGCAGATCCTCCTGGGGAAGAAAATGCCTCTGCCAACGATGCCAGTGCCCACATGGACCCCAAGGTGAGGTGTACCACGGGCCGAAGCTGGCACAGCCTCAGGAGACCAGGGCTGTGAAAAGTGCAAGATTCTTGCCCAAAATTCCTGAGCTGCTCCCAAATCACTGGGAAAAAACCTCCTTCCTCTGACCACTTTTCCATTCTAAAGAGAGGTTCCCATGTGGTCTTTCCTCCCAGTTTGTGACCATGCCACTGAGACAGCCCAAGGTTGATCTGTTACCACCCTCCAAGGCATCAGGAGCACCAAACACATCAGAGCTCTTATGCTTTACAGCCCACTTTGCAAGAGACAGTTATCTTTGAACACCCTGCTGTCTCTTCCCCCCTCTTCCTGTGTCCCATTTTCTGTCTCCATCAGTCTGGATAGCACAGTTCTTTCAAATTTGCCCTGTTGGATAATGTCCTCTGAGGCACTTCCATGCCATTGCCAGCCTCTGCGTGTGATGGTCCTGGAATGACCCCTGTGGCCCTCTAGGGACACCACCTCTGTCCTCCAGCTGCAGGTCAGCTCTGCCACCCCTCTTTGCAGGGCTTTTGGGGTAATTTTTTTAGGTGTAGTTCAGCCAGAAGGCAACACAACAGAGGAATGTGGCTGCTCCTCTCCAGCTGGCTGGAGGAATTGAGGCCCTGCTCATATGATTTTGGGTTTAGGAGGTGCCTGTAAAATCAAAACCAAAACCAGAATTCACAGGAGTAACATTTGATCCCAGGCTTTGAATCCAGAGTTCCTCTTTGAAATTCAGGTCTGCATTTTGATGATGTTCTGCCGTGACATGGCAGCACAGAGATGAAGGGTTGTGTCTCTGTCACCTCTCTTGGTATAAGAGCAGATATTGTCAGTTGGGTTTTTTAGAGTGTCCTGGTTCTTCTTAGTCCGTGAACTTTGTAGTCAGTCTGGGTTCTTCCCCCAGAGGGTGCGGGGCACTGCCCAGGCTCCCCAGGGAATGGGCACGGCCCCGAGGCTGCCAGAGCTCCAGGAGCGTTTGGACAGCGCTGCCAGGGATGCACAGGGTGGGATGTTGGGGTGTCTGTGCAGGGCCAGCAGCTGGACTCATGACTCATGGTCCCTGTGGGTCCCTCCCAGCTCAGGATACTCTGACTTTTCGCTCTGACTGACCCCGTCTCCCCGCAGGTGCCCCCGAGGTGCGGGGAGGCCTCCGCGGGCGCGGACAGGCCGGCGGTGCTGCGGGTGCGCTGCGAGTGCTCGCTGGTGCTGCGGGCGGGCGAGGCCCCGGCCCTGCCAGCCCTGCGGGCCCTGCTGCGGGACAGGCTGGCTCAGCAGGCACAGCGCGGCACGCTCAGGTACGGGCGTCTTGGGGGGTGATGGGGCAGCAGCCATTCCCCTCAGGACATGGGCATCCAACTGCCTCCGGGCTCCTGGGGACATTTGTCTGGGGCCAAAGCCCCAGATCCAGCAAAGATGTGAGCACTCAGTCTGCCTAGAGGGCAAACCTCACCGTGGCGTTTGGGTTGGACAGCAGCGTGATCCTTGTGGTGAAGCACATGCTGTTCCTCTTGTAATCCCCTCCCAGTACATAAAGGGCTCAAGGAGGGCTGGAGAGGGTCTTATGACAAAGGCATGGAGTGACAGGACAAGGGGGAATGGCTTCAAACTGGCAGAGGGCAGGGTTGGATGGGATATTACGAAGAAATTCTTTAATATTAGAGTGGTGAGGCCCTGGCACAGGTTGCCCACAGAGATTGTGGACTCCTTATCCCTGACACTGTTCGAGGCCAGTTTGGATGGGGCTTGGAGCAACCCAGTGTAGTGAAAGGTTCCCTGCCCATAGCGGGGGGTTGAAACTCAATGATCTTTAAGGCCTTTCCAAGCTAAACCATTCTATGACTGTGATTCTATGGGCCTTGGAAGCCTAAAGGATCTGTCCTAAGAAACTGTACCATGGTCAAGAAAAAGGGGGAGCAGAAGGAAAATCTCTGTGTAGATGCAGCTGCTGCATATTGGATTTTCTCACACTCGTCTCAGCCTTTGCAGTAACAAGGATCAATGCAGAGTAATCTGGGAGTCAGCAGAAGATCCTGGGGTGAGGTCTCCCTGATGGTGACACCCCTTGGGACACACAGTGGCATCAGGAGAGTTTAGGGTCTTTCCCTTAAGTTAGTGTGTGAGCAGGTGACAGTCACTCCCCACAGTGCCATTTCTGCCCGCTGAGTATGTGGGGTGGCTCCATGTCACTGTGCAAGGGGACAAGCTCAGAGCTGGCCTGCAAAGGGGACTGTGAAGACTCAGGGTGGCAGAGGGCTAGGCTTGCCTCCAGGTTTGGCTTTAAAGGAGATGATTTGCTCAGCATTAATGAACCCTTGCAGCTATAGGCTCCTGGATGGCACAGAGCTGGGGACAGTGTCGGGACAGGAGGACCTGGGGAAGGTGTGGCAGCAGCTGACAGACGGCAGGCTGACTCTCTGCTGCCAGGTATATGGGCTGGGACAATGTCTCTGCTGGGCTGGGCTCCTGTCTCTGCTTTGCCTTGCAACCTCCATGCTGGCTTTTTCCTGCAGGACTCAGACTCCCACTTGGGCAGACCTGTTCTCTACCGGATGCTGGCTCAGCACTCCTACCTGGCACAGGGACCAGGGGACCTGGAATTCAGCAAGGGAGATGTGCTGGATATCCTCTCTGAAGGTAGCTCTCCAGTCCTGCTGCTGGGCCAGGCTTTTGGAGTCTGCTGTGGGGAGGCACTGGGGAAAACACGGCCTCTCCTGTGCTGTCTCGGGTTCATACTGTCAGGAGTTACAGGCTTGCACTGGGTTTTGCTCAGAGTTAAATTCCAGCCATGAAAACTCTCACTGACTCCACTCATATGGGCCAGGGCTCATTCCTGCTTCTTTATGTTTTCCAGTGAACGAGGACTGGCTGGAAGGATGCTGCAATGGCCAGACTGGCATCTTCCCCAAATGCTTTGCCACCCAGACCAGCTGTGGTGCTGCCTTCCTATAGCAAACAGGAGCCTTCTTCTGCTTGACTGCACCTCCAGGGATGGGAGACACTGGTCCCAGCTCATTCAGGCCCGAGCCAGCACAGCCAGGAGCTCTGCTGTACATGGACAGGGGATATCTCCCACTCAGATCCACGGGGTCAGTTCCAGCAGTGACGGCATTTCCTACAGCCTGTTCCCTGACCTGGCATTTTTACCTCGTGCTTACACTGCCGAAGATGTGTCTGTGCAGAGCAGAGGGCAGGGAGAAGGATCTGGTGTTTGGCTGTGGGAATTGTCCATGTGGCAGCTCAGGCTTCTGGGTAGGAAGGTGTTCCTCTGGGTGGGAAGGGGTTCCCCTGGCTGGAGGTCTTCATCCCCTCTCCCTTGTTGCTTGTGTTGAGGCTAAGAAGGCTGAGCCTCACTCCTGAAGCCAAGGGTGGCTGGCTGGGAGCAGGGGGCAGAGCCCTGTTCCCCAGGCTCTCAGGTCACATAACCTTATCTCCACCAGCCAGAGATGCTGCTCTGTCAAAAGGCTTTTGGAACCAGTTTGCAGTGGGATTAATAGGATAACACCATGAGTTAGGACCACCGTCTTCCATAGCAAGAAGCCTATGGACCTGACCATTCCTTGGCCAGATGCCACTGGCACTTTTCTTAAGCCCTAAGTCCAAGGTGGGATTTTGGAGCACAGAGAAGAGGCAGTTGTGGAAATCCCCACTGCTCAGAGCAGCTCTGGGCTGTGGGAGAGCACTGAAGGCCCTGGGGAAAGGGCTGGCTGGGAAGTGCAGTCCTGGGCTGCTGCTGAAAGGACTGAAAGCCCTGTCCAGTTCCTGCAGCTGGGCTGGGCTGGGCTTTGCTGATCTAAATAAAACACTCAAGTGCCTGGAGCTGGAACCTGTTCTGGATTTAGTGTCTTGACAAAACTTGGCTGTGTAACTTGAATATAAAATAAACCCTGAGCCAGAGTTGGCAACTCTTAAATCAACATCCACTTGTGTTTTTCTGCTGAGATATGCCAGTAAGTATTTTTAAAGACAGCTGACAGTGTCTTTGGGAAGAGATTCTGTCACATACTACAAAAATATTGCACATCTTGCACAGGGCAGGATACAAATGATGTCATCCCTCTGCTCAGAGTTAGGTGCCCACCATGGCTCCCTGTTGCCAGTTGCCTCCCAGGGCTGTTGGAAGAGTAGCCCAGCAGGACTGGGAATGCCAAGGAAACTGTGCTAGGCTGAGCAGTGACATTCATATTTTAAAATCAAAACTGATTTTATTTCTAGTTTGAATTTTTCTGGCTTCATCCAGCCAGCAAGTCTCAATCAGCTTTTGGCAGTCAGATTAAAGGAGTCTTCCTCTTGGAGAGAGATCAAGACACCTTTGTCATCTTCAACATTCACAGAGATGACCCAGTCAGATCTCCTGAGCAATGGAGATGGGTCTAATGCCCTCATTCTTCTCCACTTTCCACCTCTTCTGCGCCACTTCCCTGCCTGGTTTAGTGGGCAGGATGCCTCTAGTCAGGAGGGTGGGAGCTACTTTGTTTTCCAGAAACAGTGTAGGACAACAGCCACCAGGCCTGCCACGATGGCCAGCACAAGGAAGGAGACAGCCCCTGCCCACAGGCCGGGCTGGTGGCCCTTGACGTGCCGCAGAGCCTCGGCGGGGATCATGTTGGTGAAGTTCAGCATGAAGCCCAGTGTCCACCCGATGTCTGTGTTTGCTGCCTGAGGGGAGACAGCACAGGGCATCATCCAAAAGTACCTCTCCCAGGCACCAGCAGCTCGGTGTGAGGGGCTGAAGGGCTCCTCTCCCGTGAGCTGTCCCAGCTGCTGATTCACATGGGGACCAGGCTGTGGTGAACCTGATCTTGCCAGCAGCAGTTGCACAAAGAGCTTTCCTGTCCCCCCTTCCCCAGGGCTAAGGCACAGCTGAACATGGATGCCTGCTCTGATCCAGGTGTGCCTCTGTGACCTGCACGTGATTTCAGATCTGGGCTTTCCTCCATCCCCATAATCCTTCTAATTTGGCTGCAGGATCAGTAAAGTCAGAAAAGACCTTTCAGATCATCGAGTCCAACCATCAGCCCAGCACCACCACCACGTTCACCATTAAGCTGTGTCCTCAACTGCCACATCCACATGTTGTTTGAACACTTCCTGGGATAGTGACCCCACCACTGCCCTGGGCAGACTGTTCCAAAGCCTGACCCTTTCCATGAAAAAAAACCATTCCTAGTACCTAAGCCTCCCCTGGCACAACTCGAGGCTGTCTCCTCTCATCCTGGAAATGTTCTGGCCAGGCCATACTCTGGTTCAAAGTGGTCATGGGGCCACCATCACCTTTCTGATAACAACATCAGAGACAAAAGTGGCCAAATCCTGCTCTGCTTTTCCCTGACCCCCTGAAAAAGTTACATTCACAGCAGGGAAAGTGAGACCTGGGCTGGGTCAGAGGTTTAGGGGTGGCTAAGTGAGAGCAAAGCTCTGCTGGGATCCCTGGGGAGCAGCCTTTAAACAGGGACACATTTCTGGCACAGAGGACTCCAGAGATGCTGCTTCTGAACATGTCCATCCTCTCCCGCTGCCCACAGGTGTTTACCTGCCTGCTGAAGTGGATGTTGCTCCAGGTGTGCTCGTTGAACTTGTAGCCATCGAGCAGCAGCGTCAGGATGTAAACGGCCACGGAGCAGTAGGTGTGCAGGTACTTCAGATCCTGCGGGAAGCTCTGCACCAGCTGTGGGGCATTGGGGACACAGTGCAACAGGGAATGAAAGAGATGCTCAGAAACCCTCCCTAGCCCAGGAAACAGCAGGGCTTGTGCTCCAAGGGCAGAGATTTGGGACAGGACAAGCACAAGGCTCCTGGCTGCCCTTCACAGGGCTCTCACCTCTGTCCAGTTCCTCCTGCAGAAGGACAGGACTGTGGTGTTGACTTCACTCAGAGACTGCTGGCGGGTCAGGTTCAGGAAGTGGAAGGTGTAGTAGAACCCAGCAAAGGCCTGGGGGACAAGGGGACATAGTGAAAACCACAATTCCTTCCTCACCTGAGAAAAGACCCAGGGGCCCCTCTTGCCTGGGGAGAGTCCCAAGTAATTCCCAGGGTTCTGCATCTGGCATCCCCTTGATGGTCTGCCAGAAAGTCTCAGAGCTGGCTGACAACCCTGGGGCTGCTCTTGCACTCCGAGCTAGCTCAGACCTGCTCTCTCAGACAAGGTTCTTCCCGTTTCCCTCAGGGAAGGCTGGGACATGGCAGGAGGCAGAAGCCACCTACCAGAAGAGGTTTGCAGATGGAACCAGCTCTGAGGATCCCTCTCTCCCCACCCCTTTCCACAATCAATGGCAGAGGAGACTCCCAGTCTCTGCCTTCACCCTCCCGCAGGTGTGGGGACGGAGGCTGCT
>VZTG01000467.1:0-65315 GCA_013397845.1 Melanocharis versteri
GGACAGAGCGCGCCGCGACACCTGCTCTCAACATGAGCCAGGTTAGTGGTTCTTAAGGAAAATTTAGATGGGTGTAAAGGTAAAATCACAACCACTTTCAAAGAAAGGACAATAGCAGCTGAGCCAATTGACTCATGAAATCATCCATCTTCACCTGTTCTAGAATCTAAATATATTCTTAGTAGAAATAGTATGGTGGGTTTCTTCTGATTGTAATTTTTTTTCAAAAACATAAGATGACTTTGAGCAGATTTTAGAGGCAAAATAGTACAGGGCGGGATATAATCTCAAGTAAAACATTAAATGTTAAACAAGAGAAAAGAAAAAAGAAGGGAGAAAGGAAGGTGGAAAAATAAATTTTTGAAGTACCAAAATAGTTTTGTCTTGGGGTGAACTTCTGCATTACCTCTAAATGTGAAGTTAGGTTCATGAGCACAGGAGTCAATACTTTTTAGCCTTGCTCTCTCAAAACAAGAAGTATGAGCAGTGATTCTCTAAGACAAGGAAGTCTCTGCTAGGAGCTAACAGTAGTTTACAAAGCAATTCTTATCTGGGACAAAACATAATTTGCAAGGTAGTCATATACTTTGTGATCACTGCTGCAGCCCTCAACTTTTCAAAGTACCTGCGACACGATGCAGAGAGTCATGATGTATTTATAATTATGATATTTGTTACAAATAAAAAGTAAGTAGAGTGTTGTTTCTATTTTTCCTCTGGGACAGAACAGAGACACAAAACAGACTATCAGATTTCTCCACAAATATGCATGGAAAGCTGAAGTTTCATGGAGAATCATAAAAAAATCCCTTAGGTATATTGGAAAAATCATATTATTTTCAAGAAAACTGGAATTCCATAATCAAATTTCATTATAGGATGAAATTCACTGCAAAAAATTATGTATTTAACAGATTGTGAATTAGAGATCTGCGCTGTTTACTGCTAAATCATTTCGTTTCAACATTTTTAAGGCGTATTTACAATACAGTCTAGTTAACTTTCTGGCATAAAAATACTGTGCCCTACTCTACATTCAGCTACTTATTTCTCATTAATATACTTGAGGCTGGCAAGAACCAGAGATTCATAGGATAAATTCGTTTGTGAATATATCAGGAAGGGAAATGTCAGTATCACATTTATTGGAAATACAACACTTTTCTATTTTTTTATTCAATCTGAGTAGATAAACTGTCTCCTGACTTCCTCAACCAAACAGGAGAGAGAAAGAATGCCAGGTGGTGAATATATTTAGTCAACAAATATAAACACTTGTATGCATGTCATCTGCATAACAATATGTAACAATGAAGAATTTTTAAAATTACTTTAAATACTGAGCTCATTTTAGGGAAATCATGAAGGTCACATAGCCCTTCGCCTTATTCAGTAGTAGCACCAAGTAGTCTGGAAATTATCCTGTCATATTTTCTTAGAGAGATTTTCCGTCGGTATAAGAAATTGTGTTCTATGTTGTACGTATTGAACATGTTGTCAGTATCTTTGCCATGAGAGCCAAAAAAAGGCAGAAATTGACACTGTCTGTGGAGCAGAACTGTGGCTCACCAAACACAGATTTGAGACACCAAACTTTTGTGCTGGGAGAACTAATTTGTTTCTTATTAATATTCACTGAGCAGTATTCACCTGCAACACTTGAGAAGCTCAGCCTTTGGTGTTTCCTGTACATCACATAGATATTGTTTTCCACTGAAATTTTGAGTTATTGTAACAGTTCAGTGTTGGAAGATATTTTTCCACTATACTAATTCTGAGTATTGTATACATTTTCCTTTGGATAAAATTCAAACAAGTCCTAAATTTAGGCCTGTTCTGTGCTGTTTGGATCATTAGGTCACTGAATCAAACTCTCTGCTTTAGAGCTGGATAAATAAATCAAGCTCAGTACTTGTGGTGCTTTCTTTTTGGAGATTTAATTTACAAGCTATTTCTGAAAAAAAAATATATAATGGTGTTTCCCAGATGGGTACTATCCTGCACTAGAAAAGGATTTAAGGCACTCTTCCATCCTCAACATTACCTCTTTAGTTTGCTGTAGCCAGCTTTAACCTGAAAAAGTTAGTTACTGGTAAGTTTTCCCTCAGTTAATAGTTTCTTTCTGGTTGCCTAGTTGTCCTAGATGCACAGCCTATACACCTTTCACAGGGTTTAGGATTGCACTACTGAGTGTAACTACCAGAAGCCATGACATATGGGGTTGCAGAGTCTAGGAATTTTGCTTTACTGCAAATTGGCCAACTGGACCAAGGTTCCCATTATTAGAAAAAAACATCTAGTTTACAGGTAAGAAATAGTTTGAGGGTGTGCAATATTCTCTGTACAGCAGCATCCCTGGTAATAAACACCCCTGTCACTTTTTATTTGAAAAGACCAGTATGGAATACTTGTCGTGAAGATATGGCATCAATAGAGTCAGCAACAAGGTAGCTTACATGTGTGAGTAGCATAAGATCTTTATAATTAGAAAGATTTGTTCACTACAGTGTAGTTGTTTCTTTACAAATTTGTTTAATTTGTTTGATTACGAAATATATCATCCGTTCCTTGCAATAGTATTTGCCAAAAGACCGTATTGAAGCTCACTACCAGAATCACTACCCCATTGCTAGAGATGTCCTAATGTGTTGGGGACTCTTTCTAAACTGTTCCCTTCAAAACAATCTCCACTCTTTTCAAAAGTAAGACTCACATTGGTACAGGGTTATGCTGACTTCGCCAGTACAACGCCTAGAATAAAATGGAGGAAGGACAGATGCAAATTTGTCTTAACCCCTTACCTATTATACAGAAGAGCATTATCATCTTTTTAACTATCTTTTCTGCACTCTTAGTATGACTTTAAAGAAGGGCAGAGTATTGATTATCTTCCATAACCGACACAGAAACAAATCAGGGGAATATTAATTGCTGAGAAGCCTTCATAAATTGAAGTGGAATTGGACAGACTGCAAAGAAGCTTAAGAGCTGCTTTTCTCTCTCTTATTCTACTTCTGAAATTCTATTATTATGGTGGTAAAAGTGATAGCTTCTGGTATCTGCAGAGAATACTTTCATTTTTTTCAATCATGTAAATTTCATTTGTTCAGACATCTATAACGAGACAGAGGTAGCTTACAATAATTTACATTTCAATCTCCCAAATGCATGTGAAGTGGAAAACAGTTCTGTGGCAATAAAATTTTATTAGCTGAGCTAAGTGTAATTTACAGTTAATATATGAAAAACTTCTCAGTTCTCTTCATTCTGTCTGATAAGGCAGAAAGAGCAATATATTAACATAATGGATCTGTGAAGTGGTTAACACTGTTTACTCAACATGTCTATTACACATGGAATTTTAATTTGAGGCTTTTTCAAGGAAAGTGACATCAAAAATTGACAGTTATTGATTCGGCAGCAAGGTGATTTAACTGTTTTTACATAAATAAAAAATCAAAATCCAATTAAACTTGACTTTCTAGATTAACTATTTATCACTGACAGAATGGTGGGTGATCACTACTGCCACATAGTAATTTAGGAAAGGGAGAGCCCCTTGCTTTCCAGGTTATCTGCAGATACAGCAGACCCAGGGGCATCTAGGCCTCTGTCTTCTTAATCGATTTATTATCTGTATGTCCACATCCCCAGGAGTACTTTACAGATAGTATTTTAGAATAACCAATTAGGCACTATAAGTCTGGCAAGCTGCCAGATGCACACACAGCGTGGTTACCCTCTGAGTCTGGTCACAACTGAGATCCCAGAAGCACAAATAACATGGACTACGCTGCAAGTCTGAGCATATTCAGCAAGATTCCACACTCACAAAGAGTGTGATTAATTGATTATTACATCAGAATAAGGTTCAAAAATTGCTGTTGATAAATTCATATTTATGGTATTAGAAAGCGTTTTCAATAGTATTACATTGGTATAAACCTCTTTCAATAGGTGTCCCTGTACATGGGGTGTTGCCCATCAATATGCCAGGATACAAAATGAAGTATTCTCTGATCTCCGTCTCTGAAGTTAGTTTTCTTTGAGGGAGGGGAAAAGATAAATTTTCTGTTGATGTAATTCCATTATTATGTGAAGTTTGGGGAAACTTTAGTCTTAAATGCAAGGATTGTACACGTTTCACTTCATCAGCATATGCAAGGATATAAAAAGTAATGCGTATTTTTGAGTCAATAAAAAAAAGTTCCGCTTTTGGTCACTGGTTGGGCCATTCCTTTGACCTAGTTCCTATTTAGCTGCATTACTTAAACAAAGCCTAAGCACAAGACCTCTATGCCTTTACTTCTATTGTTTAATATCTCTCTCAGGGCAGTACACCAAGCTTCCTCAGTGTTCCTGCTCCTAAGGCTTGCAGTTTTTTTCTGGTGAAATATTGCCAACTTGGACACCCCTTCTTGGTGAGATTTGTTTTTCAGTATTTTTCCACAACTCTTCATATACATTCTAAAGATATTATCTTTTATTTTCTCTTTGTTGTTTGCAGACTGTAGGTATCCATCCTGAACAGAAGTAGCTAACAGTTAAACACATGGCTGAAATACTACATTTTCTGAGGAAAATCAACACGACAAAACAAAAGCTCATATTCAACTTTTCAAAAGCAATGCTTCCCACAGACAAGATTTTTTTTCAATAAAATAATCATATATTAGTAAAGAAGTTTGCTTCTAAGTTTAGTATTAAATCTAGGTTATTAAATTGCAACTCTCCTACAAAAACTGTATGCTACATATGCCATGAATAAAATCCTTGAAAATTCTGCTTTCTGAGCCAATATGTGCAACTTAGCTCCCTGTATACACTCAGTCTCAAACCAATGTTCTGGTGGGGCAAACTTAGTGGAGAATGTTACAGAAGTTAATGCAGAAACAGCCCAACTCATTGCAAAAGACATCCATCTATATTTAAAAGGTTACGTACAGCATAGGTTTCAACCAGTCAAGTTCAAAATAACTTAAAGGATATAGAGCTGAGAGCTTACTAATAGAATGGCATCTAGCACTCTTCTTAAATTAAATTGTAAATTGAATTAAATGATAAATCTCATTGTTGGTAATTCCAGCATGAAATATTATTTAGAACTAATGGTGCCTAATGCTCTTAGTTACTGCTTACTATTGTTACTTAGTTACAACACATTTCGTTGTTTGGGAAAATGTTACTCTTAGGAATTATGAAAAAGGATAAATACTTCCCAATTTTAGGGCAATTTGATCATTATAGTGGTTTTTCATGCCTTTTTATCATCACAGGAACTTACATGACAGTTTTGTTGTGCAGTCTGTAAGTATGATTTGTGGGAACTTTATACTCCTAACTTATATGTAGTCAACACAGACTGCAGACCTGCCAGTGGTCTTCAAGCATAACATTTCCTATGAACATAATCGCATTTATTTCCCAGAGTGTTGATTTATAAAATAAAAAGGAATGGTCTAAGGTGAAAGATATATATGACAGAAGTTATTGCAAATATTACAAATCCATCTCATACATACTAAGAGTGCAGTAGATCATGGAAGCTATAATCAATATAATAGATATTCTTCTAATCCCATTTTTTGTCTGGATTTGTCTTCCAAAAATGCATTTTTCTTTTTTTTTTTTTTTTTTTCCTTCTTTTCCCACTTGAATGGATATGGTATTTACCCCTTTAATGTCCATAGAGATACAGGCTTTCTGCAACAGAATATTTCTGTTTTGAATATGTCTGCTGGGACGAGGAGTTGAACTTAGAAATGTCTCCACTTTGGAAATTCACCTCTCAAGAAAAGTGCATGTATATGGACAAGGGAGGTTCCTTAGCAGTAAACCAGGATGGAATTTTTTAGCAGCCACTGGCCATAAATGTATTTTCCTTTCCCCTGGATGGTGAGGTCATTTGTTGCCTGTGGCAGTACTCCTTGGTGGGAGGTGGTGGAGGTGGGCGGCAGCAAAGGACACCATTCTCTCTTGGGTGCCTCCAGCACTGTCCTGGTTGAGGAAGACACAGTGCTGCTCTGCAAACCTGCAGCACACTCACGTTGCCTCTTATTTGTCTTCTTTCTCGTTAAGGCCTCCAGGGTGACTGACCTTTTGTACTGCCCATGCTAAAACTGCTCTGAAGTGATACAGCCAGCTCCAAACCCAAAAAAATTGCTCGTTACCTCCTTAATTCAGATGGAAAATGTAAATAACTGGTATGTCACCAGAGAGATTAACATATGAAAACAAATTAAACCTGTGATAACCCATTGCTGGACCAAGTCAGACCCTTCACTTTACATCAAGAAAATAATGCATCAGGAAATGTATGGAAGCATTTGGCAAGTCAAAGGGGTTTTGTAAACAATTCATCAGTTTAACTTAGGGTATTATTTTCCCCAACAAAGATGACCACTAGTGACAAGGTACTTTTTCCAGAAACTACATGTATGTTACCAGTTAAAAAATATCAGATCTCATACACACATGGCCTATCCTACATTCAAACTCAGGCAAAAGAAAATGTTCTGATTTGTGGGTAAAGCCTGAAAGTACTAGTACTGATAACTCATCTTCAGGGAGCCACTAAAAAAATTACACAACCAGTGCAGCAGCTCTGTCATTCTCAGTACATTTAAATGCTATTGCCAGCACATATTAGCAATGAGGAAGGACTAAGGACTTTATTCATGCCTTAAAACATCATGTTTTCAGAATGCTTTACCTGATACAAGAGATGGTCTTTTTTGTCTATTCCTGGGTCTATTCCTACAAGATAGGTATATATTTGTCTTCAGACTTATTCATCAGTTGCAATGCTTTTTTCTTTCAGAACTCTGTCTTTGCTGTGCATTTACAGCAGGATTTATTACCTATTTTTACCAAAAATGTAAGAAATAAGACATTAGAAGAGAACTCACAAACTGATCAAATTATATTTTGTTGTTGGGCAAATACTGTAAAAGCTTCAGAAGAGAAATATGGTATTTGATCCCACTTTAGGTTTAATCTGACGCTTTTCTTCTTCATCTTCCATTCCATTTGGAAGTAGAAACAGAATTTTGCAGATCTAGAAGAAAATAGCTGCATGAATATCCTTATCTCTTGATTTTTATAGAGTTTATTCCATGAACTTGCTTATAAATTCATGGCACTGCCATTATTGACAAAATGCACTACATCTTATGTACATCAAAGATTAGAGTAATTCACTCCTACATATCTTATTGTCCTCCTACATATTTCTCTTGCAGTAGACTTTGTCATTAAAACAGCAAAGCAACATTTTCTATCAAAGAGGCAACAACGCGCTGAGGATATAATACCCACCTTTAAGTTTCTAGGTTCAGAGATTTATGTACTTACTAAAAATCTATTTTGTTTCTTAAAAACAACTATAGAGTTGTTATGTACAGAAGTGTCCACAGCTTATGCTTGCTTGCTTTCTGACACAGGATCTATTTATTACTCATTGTTTTATAGAAGTATGGATATCAGCCATTACAGCACTACATGTTAGATAAAAGTTTCTATATTCAGCTCCACAAACAGTTTTTAACCTTCTGAGCTTTGCTAAGACGCAGCACGGACATAAAGGCTTGCATTGTTTTAATATTTTCTTCAAATTTTAATTCACAAGCTGAAGGCTTAGGAGGTGGGAGATATAAAGGCATTGTGAGTGTCAACAGTTACTTGTTTCTACTCTGCACTACTGAATATTTCTGATAGCAAAACTATCTCTTTGCATGACTTTAGTTCTAAAAGAGACTTCTCAGAAAGAGGTAGGTATGCATAATGATGTTGCATACTCTTACTGGTTTAGAGAAAAAAACTACTACTTAGTAATTTCTGTGAAGATATACAATTTCAGATTCAAGACAAATAAAAACAGACTTACAACACCAGCTTACTTGCATTTCAATGTAACAAATATGACTTGCCAAATAAAGTTTGTTATATATGAGGAGATTTATACATGCTATCTGAAGACAATGAAAAATCATATTGTAGGAATTAACATAGGTGCAATTACTATTAACTAATAATTTCTAACTTCTCTTGGAACCATGTTTTGTAGAATTGATAAGTGTAAAGGAACATGTCTCAAAGAAACTTGTCACAGCTCCTTTTAGTAGAAATCCAACACCCAGTGTGCACCAAGCTAAAAGAGGTGATCATGACAGCGTTGCTGAAGAATGCAAAGCAATCTTCAGCCATCTGTTAGGTTAGCAGAACTTGTGAGTCTGTCTGACAAAATGTTTCAAGGACAGAAGGCTCAAGAAAGGGCATACAAAGCAAGAAGCTGACAAAGGAGTTCTGATGACTGGATGAATGAGGAATATGCATGCATGAAAATGCATGAGACAGAATGGTAATAAACTGGGAAAAGATTGGTTGGTGGAAAACTTCAGTATGGCAAAGAATAACTAGCTACCAAGCAAAGGGCTTCTGAAAGTGGGACTCTTGTAGACCCTCGAAATGGAGCTAATACATCTCAGCAGGCAACAGTGGGGCTGACCAAGAGAAGACATGCAGAAGTGAGAATATAAAGATGTCTGAGCTTATAATTATGATGGGTTTTTCCTTTTCATTCATAAAATTCTATCAGTAAATGCTGTACAATGACCTGCAGCATGTTTTTTTTTTCAACACAGCAAACAAAAAAAAAAGAATAATGCTATCATATTAGAATGATTGAGAAGACAATGACAATTTCATTCTTTATTCTCAGATTTTGCAATGTTATTATTCTAACTGGAAACTAATTTCTGACAACCCAGGAGGTATTCTTTCCTCACACTTCCAAGCTGGTTTGAGTGAATACGAGCAGGAATTTGGAACTTTCTCAACAACAGAAGGCTTCCAGCTGGTAGGTGATAGAAATAGATTCTCAGCCAAAACAGGAAGAATAGAAAGAAGCCAGAGTTTGGGGGACTATATATTAGTACAGCATGCATTACTTATATGTTTGCATACACAAAGATACATCTGCCCAGAGGCACTCAGTCAATATTAACATAATCTAGGTAAATGAAAAAAAAAAAAAAAAAAAAAAATTTTGTAAAAAAAAAAAAAAAAAAAAAAAAAAAGATTCTGTAATAGAAATAGAATGTTCTGTGGCACAAGAACTGTCACTGAACATACCCACCTCCTGAGTTATTCTCCATTTCAAAACAAAAATCGGGATACAGAGGATCAGAATGCATGGGTAAATCGGAACTTCTACAGCACACAGTGATGATGTCCTGAAAAAAGAAAAGTCTTGAGTAAAACTTTCTTCTATTGGACAGCTGCATTTTTTGGATTACACGATCCTTATATAACTGGAAATATTGTGCATCAATTACAGATGAATAGATTTTAATTAATTATGCTACAAAAACACGTGACATTTTGGGCTTTGTATATTTCCTCCAATATTGGTTATACTTTGTTACAAAGTGAACAACTTCAGTATTTCTCACATAAATAACCAGTGTGCTGTGTACAACATAAACAAAATCCCATATAGGCAGTGGTGCTTGCTGCAAACAAGAGCTTCCCCTCCATGCCAGACCTGAACCAAATGTTTATAAAAAAAGCTGATAACATTTTACAGCCAACTCATTCACAAAACTTTTTTTCTTTGTGAGGTTTTTTCAGCTGGAAGTGACTTCTTCATTAACATACCAGTCAGCGATTAATACTCCCTAAAGATATACATTTTATTGACTGAAAAAACCCATGTTCACGTATCATTCTAGAAGGTACTGATATTGCAACACAAGATAAGAATGAGTACTTCAGAAACAATAACAACAACAGCAACAACAACAACAAATAGAGGCACAGAAAGTAGAGTCAGACTCAATTCTCTATCCATACTGGGTTCTTGATCTTTATGAGAGGTTTTTTGGTCATTTTTCTAGTTCCTAGGGCAATTGGAATTCTGGTTTTGTTAATACAATAAAAATTCACTTCACCAACGTGATAGAAAGTCACTAATACTACATGACTTTTATCACATTAGTACCCTTTTCATGGCATTAGAAACTCAGCAGAGGACAGGAAAGTCACTGATCCTATGGCAAAGTCCCTAATAGAAAATAGCAGTTACTAGCGTGCTATGAAATATGTATTATTTCACAAGATCTAAAGCTTTAAGCTTTATTTGCTACATTTCCTGTTTCTGGTCCAACCATAAATAGCTGGTTGTTGTTGTTGTTGTTGTTGTTGTTGTTGTTGTTGTTGTTGTTGTTGTTGTTGTTGTTGTTGTTGTAGAGATTAGATTTGGGTCTTTTGAAACCCCTTCTTTTTTAAGTTTAACCCACAATGTACAAAATAATTACCATTATAATATGTGGTTATGTTCTTTTTTAATTTAAAGATTTTAGTCTAAAGACTACTTAGGCAACTAAAATATTTTAGTTTTGTAGATTAAATCCTTTCATAAATACACAGCATGGCCAAATATTTAATAAAGTCCGCTGTGACAGAGCCAAAAAGAGAGCTCCTTATGTGACTTCAACTTCCATATTCACATTTATTTCAAAATAACTTTCAAATGTTATCTAATTTGAAATCATAGAGTGTTTTCAAGTAATTTTCCTAATACCCTGATTGAACCTTTGGGGAAGGACTGGGGGGAAGAAAAAAAAATTGCATTTAAATACATACTTTCCCTATCCTAATACAAATTTACTACTACCTAAATTAATTTTGTTAAAACTAGGACAGAGCTTTCTTTTTTGGTTAAATCTGCGTTAATTTCCATCATTCAAATCAACCTGTTACAAAAAATATCTAGAGAACTCATTGATATATTTTCCAGCCTAAAACTTTTTAAAAGATATTAAGGTCATCTGTTGTAAAACATCTACTTATTGTGAAGTAAGTTATATGTACAAGGGAAACTATGGAACTGAGATTATTCTCGTATAACCAAAACTACAGCATCCATATCCTGAAGAATAACACTCAGAACTGAAAATAAACTGTAATTAACAGACAAAATATTTACAAATACAAATATTAAATGTCCATGCATAAGTTGTTCTGTAACAAGTGGAAATATTTTCCTCTGGTGTCAAGACACTGACACTAAAAATTTTCTCTTACAGAGTGGATACTCAGCCTCTTGCAGAACTATTCAGCCCTTACAAAGATTAAGGACTTTGACAAGACACAAATCTGATCCAGAAAAAAAATTCCCTTGCCGTTTTCAGGAGAAATGCTGTGCTTCTGGAATAATACTCTCAGACCTCAACGATTTGTTGAGTGTGCTCTCTATCGCAGAGCACTGTCAATATTCAACTTATTAACTCTCAAAGGAGAAGACAGTTTGAAGTGTCTTAAGTCTCAAGCTTTGTATTGTGTGTTAGTTAGTTCATATTTATGCAGCTGTATGAATCAAGCTGGTTTCTGGTTACAATTACCAGCTTTTTTATCTTGAAGTCATGGGTACAAATCATTCTGGAATACTTCCTGCAAAGCTCTGCAGAGGGAAAAAAGTGTTGCCTACCCATTTGTCACCACCAATCACTTAGAAAGACATTTTTTATTAGCAATCCAGTTGTAGACTAGCTTCAGATTGGTAATTATTTGATATTCTGGTATTAATTGTTCGACTGAAATTTCAATAAGACAATTGATATTATCCTATCACCTCAAGATCACAAATCTAACTGAACATTTCCTTTGAAAACATTAGGTGGCTAAGCTTGTAAGGAATGGTTTGTGCATTTTAGTCAAGTTAGTGATTAATTACTTGCTATTAATAGAAATCCTGATTTGAAGTCCGTATTTTGTTTATTTAGTTTGGCAAGAACATTGCACAAAACTGGAAACGTGTTTCCCTGACAGTGGAGTTCTAATCTTCTGGAGTCCCAAAGTGCATTGTGAAATGCAGTCAACCATATGGTGGTCCAACAACAGCTTAGAGATGGTCCTTGGCCTCCCCATTGTGCTGGTCTTGCTATTGAGAGTGAAAGCTTCGGAAAGGCTCAGACCTGTATTGATGATCTCACCAATAATCATGGAATGCTTTTTTACCCAGAACATATGAGTAAAGAACGATGCTATCTAGAAAAGATGGCCAGTGCCCAACACCAGATATATATTCTTCCTAGAATCTGTGGTATTTTGATCAAAAGCTTGTTTGTTGATCAAATATTGCATATTTCAAAAGGAAGTAGCACGCTGTTGTGCAAACAGAAACAAACAGACAAAACCACCCAATCCCCCGCTATATCAATCCCTTCAATGCTGTAGTCTGTAGAGCATCTTTGAAGCTGATTTTTCAAAACTGACTACTTGTTGATATATATCTAAATGTGACCTGTTTCATCAAGCTAAGCAAGCATGAGAACAGCACAGAGTGAAAAATACCAATACTTTCTGATATAATTACATACATACGTATGTGAGAATATAAACATATACGTGATGCTATATGCATCAGATAAAAATCTACCAAAATAGTAGTAAATATGCAGTTAAATACAGATTCTACCACTCAAAAGCATGCAACTACACAGGTACATAAAAATAAAAAAAAAAGAATAAATAGAAGCGAATTATGTAAGCTGAATGGAACTAATTGTAAGTTATTACCCTGTACTGCATATTTGACAAATATCAGTGTCTAAATTCTCTAAGTAACCTTTTGATATACAAATAAAACCCCACTGGTTTTGTATGTATTTTCTCCTTGTCTCTCTTCCAGACATCAGGGTTTTTCCTCTATTTTCACTTCACCAAAGATTTCCAACAAACATCAACCATTAGTAGGCAATAGCGTCACCTCTCTTCTAATTTGTAAATCCACATGTACAAAAAAGATTTTTAGTCTCAAAATATCTGATATAAAAATATCAGATTCTTTTTGTAAGGTTATTCATGGTGTAAGAAAAATGTCCTTTACCATGGCCAGATCCCTCATCTAAACCTGAAAAAACCACTTTTCTCTCAGAAAGTCAGCAGTTCTCTATATCAATTCTTGGTCTCTTCACCATACGTACTTGTTGAGATCATAGTGTTGCCTGGAACCAACACAGATAAAAACTATAGCCCTGCTGCAGTAATTATCAGGCAAATATCACCTCCAGAAACTGCAGAATAGTCTTCAGAAATAACAAATCAATTTGGTATAAATTGCCACAATTTTTTATAGCGTAAATAAAGTCACCAATTTATTCTAAGGCTTAGCATATCCCAAAGATTTGTGCTCCTAATGCACTCCTTTCTGCTGCTACAGACACTTGAGCTATCTCCAGCCAATATAGGTGATTTTAAAACATGTTTGAAAACATGCCTGTATGACCATAGAGAGATTTCTGTGGCTTAGCTAAAGTATTATGGAGGAAGAAGATACTTCTCCTAGCAGAAAAATTTCTCTGTGAATTTATTCAATAGGTGATGCCATTAATTCTAACAGAAATGTCTGCTGAAGCATTTTTAGCTTCTCCACCACCTGGAGAGAATGAAATATAAACTGCAAAGTAGACATTTCTGCATGGAAGTAGTAGTCTTGATCACCTGAATAAAAGATTGCATCAAAATGACAAAAACCCCCAACTATGCAAATATTTCTCATTTTCATGATCATAGAATCAGAGAATCATAGAATCTCCTGAATTGGAAGGGACCCATCAGGATCATCCAGTCTGACCCCTGGCCCTGCACTGCACTGTCCCCAAGAGTCCCACCATGTGACTGAAAGTATTGTCCAAATGCACCTTGAACTCTGGTGCTGGTGCTGTGACCACTCCTCTGGGGAGGCTGATCAAGTGCCCAGACACCCTGTGGGTGAAGAACCTTTTCCTGATATCTGACCTAAGCCTCTCCTGACATAACACCAGGCCGTTTACTCGAGTCCTATCACTGGTCACAGGGCAGAAGAAGTTTGTAGCTGCTCCTCCTCATCAGCTCACAAGGAAGCTGCAGACTGCAATGATGTCTCTCTGCAGGGCCTCTCTGAGCTTGAGCGAGTTGACAGCTCCTCCCAATTTTGGGTCATCATTGATCTCTCAGTATTCCTTAAAGTCGTGCATCCAAGTAATTTATGAAGATGCTGAAGACAGTTGGGCTGAGGATGTAACCCAACAAGTGACGTCGCCTGCTTGACCCACTGTAGCTCTTCGTGCCCAACCCAGGAGCCAGTCACTCACCCAGCTGTGGGACGGACATTTTTACCAGAAAGATACTGGGAGAGACAGTGTCAAAAGCTTTGCTGAAGTCCAAAAATTTTGTATTAACTGGCTTTCCTAGATCAACTAAATAAACTAAAATGATGTGACAGTGAGGCACAAAGGGAAAGAAGCCCTGGTGGAAGTTTTATGAAGTCAAACTAGAGTGATAGAAAACACATAGAAAACGAAGTCAGTCAGACAGACTGTAAAAATTATCAGTCATACTCAATTCTCAGATAAATTGTTTGTACAATAAAATAATCAAAATTACTCAATAACGTATTCCAAAAGAGTGGTGTATTTCAAATTTTGTTTCAATATCTAAAAGCTCTCTTCTTCAGCCTAATCAGACACAGAATAACAGAAAAGTGACTTCATGACTAAAAAATTAATAAAACTTCAAAAGGTAAAATGACAACAGCATGGTTTCTAAGAACAAAGGTCTTGTCAAACAGGTTGGTTGTCTTTCTCTTTGCGAGGTTATAAATGATGAAATATAAGTAATTCTGTTACTTTTGTGTTCTGCACTTCTTCATTGCGTTTGGCATGAGATTATGATTTTAAAAGCTTGCCTTATAAAAAATTAGTAGACAACCTAAAAAGTTAATTCAGAGATATTTAGAAATCTGCCAACAATGTAATCTGAGCATTTTCTAGCAGCAGAGATGAATTTTTTATCAAAATTTATTTTTATAAATCAGTTAAATGTAAAGAATTTTTTTCCAACTTACATTTTAGGGATGGTGAAGAATTAAAGTAGCTTGTGAAACAGAATCATTTCTTTAACCTGAACATATTGATGGATTACTAAATATTATTTAATGTTTTCTTTTATTATCTGATGATAAAAAGTAACACAGCTTTGGTTATATATGAACAATTATTTGATTAAAAAGAAATTGTCTGGCCTCTTAAAATGGTGAGATACTACTTACCCTGAGTTCTCTCCTCAGGCTAATGATAATCACGGAAAGTATAATTGAAAGATAATGGAACAGACCCATGTATAAGAAAAAAAAGCATTTTTAAAACTCTTACCTATGTGAGCTATTAAAGGGAAGACTCATCAATATTGCCCTTTAAGTACCTACACACACAAAAAAAATCGAACTTTTGTGCTTTTCAAGACCTTTATTAAAACCACAAAATAACATTATTATATTGCTGGAAGGGAAACTAGAGAAATCTTCTCTAGAGAAGTTTCAAAATTAAATTAGTATCTTACTATTAAGGTCAATTACACACTCAAAAAATCTTTCCAAAATATATGATGAATTCATTTAACTTAACATTTCCAAAATGCGATTTGATATATCTCTTAGAGCTATTTTGAAGGAGCTTCAGGAAAAAATGAAATGTTGGTTCTGTGTGACAGCAGAGATACGTACCAAAATAGAACAGAACTTTCTGGTAACGGACTTCCAAATTTCATCTCTTTCTTCTAAAATGGCCTGACTGGACCAACTGCACTGATACATACTGATTCCAAATTTCTAATTTCAGCTGGACAACAGTGGATTTCAAGAAAGAAAATTCTGTGATAAGGATACTGAAAATGGTAATTCTGATGTCCTTGTTTCTGAAGACTGGGGTACATTGTTGTCACAGTACAGGCTGAGAAGGAATCTCTGCTATATCATGTTTTCAAATTTTGCTTGGAGGACCACTCAGGTGGGGGAGAGGTCAGTACAATCAGTCTTGGACCACTGCTGTGACCATGTCTTTGCATAACAAAATCTTTGTCTTTTCTTTGTTAGCCTTTACCTCCCAAAATCCATTTCTGATAGCATTTATATCTTGTGTCACTAAAATCTTTTGAGATATAATTGAGAATTCTGTTAATAAGAAGGGGAGATAAGCTACAGGTCTGTGGGAGGCCCTGTGAAATATACCTCCTTAATTCCCTAATTCCATTAAATATTTAAACTTGATAAATTCACATAAAAATAATAAAAGTCAGACTCCAGATTTAATTGGTAATAAGAAAAGGGAAAAGGGTGCAAAAATGAAACAACTGTCCGCAATACGAAGTATCCTCTATACTTTGTCACTTAATTTCTAAACAAATGTGTATTCAATTAACATTTTTTAAATGTGGTTATTCACTATCCTAAATTTAATGTGAGCTGGAAGCAGCAGTTCTAACAACAAAAGGAACAGCAGAGAGGTTTCACATCTGGGAAGGAGTTCAGCAGGGCTGCGTTATGCCACTGCATCTGTTCAGGCTTTGTACTGAAATGGTAATGCACATTTATCTTGAGGCTTACAATAGAGGAATTCAAATTAGAGGAAGCAAATGCTGTAATATCAGGTATGCGGCTGATGTTGTCCTTATCACCGAGTTTGAAGAATCACTTTGCAAGCCAGTAATGAGAGTGGCTGCGGCTAGTTCAGAGTGAGACTACCTAGGAATGTAAAAAAGACAGGGGAGTGACATAGAGGACTGGAAAGCAAAATATTACAAAAATGACACAAAAATAAGATCAGGAAGCCAGACAAATAAAGAGTCTTCACAAGGCTTTCATTGTAGGAATATGAAATTGAACTACGCCTAGAAGATTTTAGATGAGCTATGGAATAAATAAACAAAATAAGTCTGGGAAGAAAATTGAACCATTTTTTATTCCTGATGATGTGTCTAATCTGACAGCAACCACTAAGTCATGGTTATAACCTTCATTTTCACTTTTATTTTACTCTCCTGATTTATATTTTTACAAAATATGAGCAATCTTCTATTCTTTAAGTATTTTTTGTTTGTTTGTTTATTTCCTTCAAAGTATTTTATGAAGAAAGTATTTGGAAGGATCTTATTTTCCCAAAATTTTAGTGAAAACTCAACTGATAGATGAAAAGCACGGCAAGTATATTCATACATTTTACAAACCATAATTTTACCTTTATGTAGAAAAAATCAGACATTATGTTAGCTGACAACTACTACCAAGTAGTTAACACAGCTGGAGAATTTGCATTCATTCAAACTCCACTTATGGCATACAGAACTTCCAAGATGACAGATAATAAAAGATCTATTTTAAAGAGAAAATACACCTTAGTCTCATATTCTGACTATTTGAAATAAATTGAAAAGATAAGGGTAAAAAAATATTCTGGATAAAAAGAAAGAGAAAGAAGAAAAGCTAGCAGAGGTAAGATAAAAGTGCAGGCTATACCAAAGCAAATTAGGCAAGCATTTGTTACCAACAAGTAAAGAAGAGACAGTAATCCACAATTGATACAAATCCAAGAAATGCTGACTTCTGCAGAATCACATCACCTTACCCTGCCTGCAAACCTTTAGACTGTCTTACCTGGAGGAAAACAAGAGGAATTTTGATTATTTTTTTCAAACCAATAGAGTTTTATAACTAAATAAACATGGAAAATAATTATTTCTGAAAACTACTTGCATATGTATAGAGCAGAGTCTTTTGTGGAGATACGGTACTTAGAACACAAGTCTAATGAAAAACAATCAAGATTAGGACTATAGTTTCTCTTGCCCACAATTTCCCCAGTTCTGCCTCAAGGGAATGCCTGTATGTGGCAGCTATATACACCATGAAAATCTTATGGAAATCAGGTACTTAGAACTGACAGTTGTAATAACCATAAATTCCTGCCTGAAAAGCTTGAGTTACTAGACTTGAGTTTTCTAGAAATTTTTCTTTCTGTGAGTCAAAAATATATTTTTAGACACAGGTTATATATGCTCCTAGTTTATAATCTGTGCTAATTACTTTTCCAAACTGAAAAAAAGAGAAAAAAAACACAAAAAAAACCCCAAATCTAGAGTAGGAAATTAAATCCTAAAAGTAATTTTCTACAAATATTCAATACAGTACTCTGTGAACATCATTTTGTTTGACACAATGGAAATTAAATACATCATGCAGTGTACTAAGTGCCAGTAATAATATTTGATTGTAATCTAAGGGTAATTTGAACAAATAGCATAACAAGATGATGCGACATAATTACAAAATAATAGAATGGGATGATGTAAAATAAGAAGTGACAGTGAATTTCACCTTCCTACAAATTAGCTCTTTTCCAAGTGCAGTTTTAAATTACCTTACATTTAAATCGTTATTTGCACACCTGCTTCAAATAGGGCCCAGAGGCTGCAGCGAGAACAATGAAATCAATTTTCTCTCCAGCCCCACTTTGGGTGACACACTAATATTCTCTTAAAAATATGCCATGCATTTTGAACATATGTATGCACACAATCATGTATTGCCATGTAAGGCTGAAGAAATACACACAACTATAGTTCTGCATAAAATTTTAGAAGTTCACTGGTACCCTTGATCTTACAAAGCTCCTACACTTTTGTGTTTATTTAAATATTCATGCTAATCTCTCAACAGAAGAATATCTTTCATTCATGCATATACAGGATAATTGGATAGCTGCATTAGTAAGCTTTCATCTTTCTCCCCATATTTGCAAGTATATATATGTACACATAAGCTTTGTGCATGTATATTTAGTAAATCTTGCATATGGATGTGTGTAAAGGTATGTACCTATACATATTTATGTTCATAGGTAGGTAGAATCTCATAAAAAAAATATTTGGCCATGAAATCAATGGTGTTTAAACAATTTTTATAAGGAGTTGTTTCAAAGATAGCCCAAGGGAGAAAGCTCACTAATAAGACAAGAATCATCCATGTTTCTGATCAGTTTGTATTTTATGTTTTTCTTTCATACAGAGTTATATGAGCTAGAATGAGTTGATCTACTACAACCTCCATCACTGTGAACATTTATTCTGTCTCATGTTAATGGCAGGTCACCATTATCAGTAGGACAAGGCCTGAAGCTATCACAGTACATCTGAAATATTCTTTTCACTTTGACAAGACAGGTTCAAGATTTTGGATCATGGGCTGTTTATTATCTCATGTTCTTTGGGATTAAATATATGTCATTTATAACATAGCTGAGAAACATCTGTGGATGCTGAATTTGACTGGTCTCCACATGGAACTTGAAATGAACAAAGAGGCTACATTTCTAGACGACATATATAATTACTCGACATGACATTTGACAGGAGTAGGTAAACCCAGTCAAGAACCTTTTGTGGAGAGATGGAAATACTGAGGTGTACATCACCTTTTTCCCAGTATTGAATTTTTCCATTTTCCTCCTTTAGCTAAATTTGAAAGGCTTTGTGCTGAAAATGTCTCCAAAGAAACCAATAGGTTTTAATGTAAAATATCCTCCTCAAGGAATAGATTCTATTTTTCCTTTTTTCTGAGGATAAAAATAGTATTATCTTAACATGAATGGTCTATCTCTTCTCTTGCTGAGGGAAAAAAAGGAGAACTTTAATATAGCCCAATTCATCAATCTGATTTTTTTCCTGCTCTGGGTTATTTCTCCTTGATATTCTCTTTGGTTGCTCTGACTTTTTAAGGCAGTGTTTTATACATACACGTAGCACAAATTATTTAGCTATTACCTTAGATCTGTATTCATTACATGTTTATATGACTTTATCATTGGTCAGCAATATTACACGCATGAGGATGGCTTGTATTGTCTTAGCCACAAAGGTAGAAGTACTTCATTTTGAAATTAGTATTTTGTCTGCACACATTCAGGCGGAGAACCAGTGTCAGTGTAAATAAGTTGTTCTTACTTTTCTAGGCATCTTTTCTCTAGAACACTCTTATTCCTTTAGTTTTGCTGTGTTTTTAACAAGCAAAATTACTTTTCAACCTGTCTTAAAGGCATCAAATACTAGTGCTAGAACAAGGAACATTGTAAGCTGTATGCTAACAAGCACAGGAGTTTTACATCTTGATTAATCCACAGCAGACTCCAACCTACAAACACTTAACAAATAGCTTTCTTTCAGCCTGCCTATGCCTCATCTTGCTCATATTTTGGAAGTCAAGAAAAAGCTTCTTTTTCGCTCACTCTGTAGAAAGACACCTACTAATGGAAAGCAAAAGCTGACCATTTATATGATCATCTGTTCAACAGATGTCAGCGAAATAGTTGTTTTAGGGGTTCATATCGTGAAAATATTTTGGTTTAAGAATATTAAGTTATTTCTCTCTTTGTACCAATACCAAGTACAAGATAGTATAGCTCTTTCTTATAACCCTTACACTAAGTAGTTTTAAGCATATAAACTAGTCCCTTAAGAACTTACCATTCTAAAAATCAATGTGTATCAAAGTTCTTCATGTACAAAATTCTCATTTTCTCATAAAAAATCTAGGTAGTAGTAATGTCTTGCAAAAGCTTGCGTTAGTTTGAGCATGGTGTTTGTTATGCGCGTCCCCAAAACTCTTCAGAAGAGAGTCCAATTGCTCTCAGTGAGCATTTAAGGTGGGGTATATTTGGGCATTGGTGTGGTCTACTAAACTGGTAGAAGACCAGGTACTAACACTGCACTTCTTAGTTATGGTAGGTGATAAGACATGCTGATTCACGTTTTGTATCTTACTGACTAGATGTAGTGTGTGTGACTTGGAGTTCACTGTTAAAAGAAACAAAGAATAATCCTTAATCTGTCTGTCACACAAAATTTCATTTTCCAGGCCGAGACACACCTCTTCAGTTGAACTAGTGTTTAGAAACTCAATGTAAAATACTTTGGACATGATGACAGACCCGTGTTCCTAACAGAGTTTTACACTATTGTTATGTGACTTGTTACTTTGTTGCTGAGCGATTTTAAACATCAAGTATTCTTTAAAAATAGTGGTCTATTATTTATATGCACTATATTTTCAGTATAATAGAAACAGGCAACTTTTCCATGTATGAAAATAGGTTGTTAAAGTAGCTTATTACACAAAGAGGTACAAAATACTTGGATTTAAGATACAATGCATTATCTTTTAAAGCAGTAAGAAAAATGGAGCATGGAAAAGCAAATTCTATCCAGTAATGCATAACTTTTTTCCAAGCCATCTCTATATTTAAGATAACATAACAGGACTAAAAAGTTTGAAAAAAAGTAAGCAAAAAGATGAAAAAGCATTGATCCTCTCCAGCGTATTCTTTGGAATTTCAGCATAACAATAAACTTTGAATCTCTGAATAAGATCAAAATTACTTTGCTTTCTTCTTATTATATACTTTTTACTGAAAGAGAGATTTTCTTTGCCAGAATAAAGGGTTAGCAAAATGTGAATTTGGTTTGCTGCTTTGTTTTTTAACTCTTTCTGAATTATTCATATGTTGAGAAAAATAATGGTTATGGAGCAAGAAGTCCCAATATTTTTTTTAAAAAATGCATCATCATTACAAAAAAAATGTTAATCCCTTGCCTAATGCCAAATTGTGAGACTAAATTAGACTGTATAAGCCCAATGAGAAATTTGCACAATATACACAATATTTAATGAGAAAAACCCTTTCCTCAGAAAAGCAAAAAGAAAAACAAACCAGAAAACACGATGTCCAACATTAATGCAGCACATATTTCTGATATTTATCCGTGCTACTCAAAATACATATACTTCTAGAAAATCCTAGAGCTGGTGAAGGGTCAGATGGCTCTTGTGACTGCTCCAACACTTGGGATGGTTGAGAGTGATCTTTCCAGTCAAACCAGGTCAGGCCTGCATTGGCACATATTCAGTCCAGCACAATCAGAGCTGGTTCTGAACAAGCATTGAAAACTCTGTTATCAAACTGTTATACTTACTCCTCCATCTTCAAGATGCACATTATTCCACTCTTGACAAAGCTGAGGTTTTCCTAAGGCTTCCTTTCACTTTCCTAGACATTCTTTATCTTTTACATACAATGACAACTTCTCCTCTCAAAAATGTGGTTTTGGATTAGCCATCACATCACGTGGCAAATCCCTCTCGTGGTGCTTCAACACCTTCAAGACACAGCACTAAGGAAAGTCTACACTTAAAAAAACCTGGCTATTAGGTGTTTGTCCTCTCCACCAAGGAGAAGGGAGCCTTCAAAAATGGGTCCATGTTTGTCTTGCAGCTGTTTCACACCCAGATCATCACTCTTTTTTATCTTTTAGAATTTGTGAACACTAGGACTGGTATGTGAGGACAATAGATCTTTAAAACACAGACAAGTTTTTTAGATCTGGTAAGAGAGTTATAAGTGGCACAAAGACCATGTTTAATACCTAGTGGAAATATGCTTCTGAAGGAGAAAAATAGTGTAACTAATAGGCTTTGCATGGATATCTTTAAGGCATATATTTGTACAAAAAGCATCCCTTTAGAGAAAAGGCATACCTTATGGAGAGAAAAGTTTCTTTGATGGTCAAAACAGTTCTCTGCAACAGTCAAAAATAATTTATGGTATTGTTAGGCATTTCTTATTGTTAGTCTTAATATTTTCTGTCTTTATTGATTAATTTGTTTTCTTTTAGCGTTGCTGCCTTTTCTTCATTTCTGTTATTTCAGTCTGTCCATATCTCTAAGCCTACTTCTGATTCTTGAGTCTAATAACAAAAAAATAGTTTCTGTTTTATTGGTTTGTTTTGTTCCTCCCTCCAACTTTGAAAAGGACTGATGATGGTTATTTTTCCTTGTGGCCTCGAACTAAAATAAATAAAAAAGTTGTAGGTTTTGGTATTCAATCACTAATAGAAGTATCTAAATTATGCCACAAACCTATTGCTTTAAGTGTTAAAGATTTTCCCCAATTGCACCTTTCTTTTTTCTAGTTAGTTTTCTAGGATATTGAGTCAGGCTTTTTTTACTGAGAAAAATTTATAAAAATATCACTAGTGCAGACTTTCTCCACTTCTCCATTTCCATTTTCCTGTTGTTGTTTATCAATTCGTTATTAAAATGGTAATTTAAAACATTAATTTCTAATAACTCCGTTATTTTTTAACAAAACAAGCATTTGAATATCTATGTGAGATAATTTTTTAAGCATTTCTCCTTTTATTTTGACGGAAAGCTGTTACTGCACTTCAAACTTCAGATGTATGCTAGAGGCAATTCTAAAAGCAAAAGTCAGTTTTAAAGTATCCAGTAAAAATCTTTCCATTTTTTCAAATGCCTATTATTTTTCATCAATTTATGCTATGGCAGCACCCATGTGGCCCACTGAGGACATATGCTTCTGTGTAGTAGATGCTGCAAAAACTTAGGAAAATATTGTTCCTCTCTTAAAGATACATCTAATCCTTCACTGACAAGTCAAGCCCAGTTAAATCAGATGTTTGCGAGCTTACTGTTGTCATGCTCAGGAGCTAATCTGATGCAAGAGAACAAAAAGTACAGTCCTATTAGCAAAGAGTATGAAATAAGGAAAAAGGAGAACAGGATCACACAGTTAAATTCACGGTTTCACAGTAAGGCCACAAAAGACTGCTGCAGTTGATTCATCTGAATTTCATTGTACTTCAAACTGTAAGGCTCTCCATGAAATACTTTTGTTTGAAATAATGTTTATAGTCTAAAATCACAGGGCTTCTTTCCCAGGATAAAGAATACACTATTTTGTTCCAACACTTAGCCAAATTCATTATTATATCATTCCACCTTATTTTAGCCTGAGTTTGTTTACTGTAGAAATGAAGATATTTAGCTATTTTTCCTGAGTTCTTTCTACTAAAATGCATCAAAGCAAAACCTGTTTCATAATTAGTTTCAAAGTGTTGGCTTCCATTCACTGTTTTTTGTTGGTTGCGAAACTGAAGAGTCCATTTCAAAAAGTAGTTCTCATCATACCTTCTCAGAGACTGTGATCAAGTTACCCTTTGATGTCCTCTTTGATAAACTAAGTAAATAGACCTTTTGGACTCTTTCATTACAAGATATGTCTTCCAATCCTTTAATCCTGCACACAGCTCTTCTCTGAACTTCCTCAAATATATTAGTATTCTTCCTGATAGCTCACCTTAAAGGGTTTTGGAGCTATTATCATCACTTAGCCATCAATTATTCCTTATAGGAATTTTATATATTTTGCCTACTACCAAAACGTCCACCATTCACTTTTAAAGGAAGAGAAAGGAAAAGGAAAAGGAAAGACCTTCATGCCTGTCAGGGGGCTTTTTTTTACTTTTAGCGTTCAGGTCGCAAGTCAGTTGTACTGCCATAGGAGAGTAGCCTGGAATTGTACTACCTGAAAGGCAGTTGCCTTGAAATTGTGATACGGAATTAGAAAACATGTTGTTACTTGAAGCAGGTTAATGTTGATTTACTGCCCAATAAATACAAAAAGCTTCCACTGAGGCTTACAGGCCAATGGAGAGAAACAGCACAACGATACTTATGTGATTAGTTGTTTGCCGAATTACAAGCTGTGGCTGATTAGAGATGTTTAGTGTGACTTTCATGCAGTGGTTTCATTCCCTGTATGTAAACCTCTACGTTCAAAAAGCTGCAATCTAGGCTGCCTGTAGGATTCCACCAGAATTCAAAACATTTCAGTAAAGTCATCACAGCCAGTTCTTTCTCACCCCAAATTTCTATTAAATGTCCTATAAAAATTCTGTTGCTGTAAAAATATTGATTAAATGGCTGCTAATATGCTGCCTTGCATGGCAGGTGCACCTACTATGGGATGTTGCATTAAGCTAATACTTTCCACATGCTTTGATTGTGGCTGCCTCGTGTCATCCACCTGAGCAGTACAGCACAGAGCTAATATCTGCTGCTTTTCTCACACATTCATATTATAGAATCTTCTGTGCACATGTTCTGAGAGATAATTCAAATGGAAAACACACCTATATTTACACCTTGACCGAGATAGGACAGCACAGATTTTCTATGTAAAAAGTTTTATCAGTCGAAGGTTGGATTCAGCTAACTGCTTCTGATGTCATTTAGAGGAAGAGCTCTTACTTGTGATTCAGGACTTGTGTATACATGGATAAGGAGTTCATTTAGGAGAGAAATTGAAAAAATATAGAAAATAAGATTCAAGAGAGCAACAAGGAGAGAAGGACAGCCCTCCTCTCCACCCTTCCACTTCNATATAATCTAAATTATTATGTATGTATTTTTGTTTCTTCCATATTTTCCTCCTTTTTTCCTTCTTGAGTTCCTTCCTTTTTATCTTTCCTTTTGATGAACTCTCCCTCTTTTCCCACTTGTCCCTTGCCACTTTCTTCCTCTCTATCACTCCCTTGCCCTCTTTTCTTTCTTGTCTTTCTTCCTACCTGCCTGCCTGTATTTCTGTCTTCTCCTCTTTCCTGTGCTATAGAACCACAGTCAGCCCGTGCAACACTGTTCTCCCTTGCCCAAAATGCAGCTGAACTGTGTGAGGTAGTTCTGTTACAACTGTTAATAACAGCGGGATGAGTTGGGCTCTACAAACCTGAGAGAAACAGCCTCTCTCACTTCCCAGGTCAGGCTGTTCTTTAAGCTGCTGTCAGAACTGCAGCTGGTAGGAGCACTTTTATCAGATAGCCAAGGGACAGACTGAGAAGAAAAAAAAATAATTGGTGTAATCTGACAAACCTGAAACTCTGACTCCCATTGCCTGCTAGACAAATACTAAGTGCTGGTGAGGGAGAGTGACGATTTTCAGAGCCGAGCGGACTAGACATCTTTCCTCCTTACCCAGCTCAGTTCAAAGCAGGGCGAAAACATGTTACAGCCTTCTTCACAGAAATGGTGATATCTGCAGCCATGATTACACAAGGACCATGTTTGAAATTTATCGGTGTAGGAACAAAATTGTTATTGGCCATGTAGTCTTACTTTTGGTTCTTCACTATTCTGCCTTACCTGTGTGACTCTTGTAAGAGTCTGAGGTCAAGGATAGTACTTTAGCTCTGCAACTCACTTACTTTCTTTCAAAATTGTTTAAACTGAATAATTTTAAAAGGCTTCTGTAAACTCACCATTTAATGCTTCCTCCATATTCTTCCCAATATCCAGAAAAATATAAACAAATTGGAAATATTTCCCTCTTCTTACACCTGCCAAAACATTGTTAAAGTTTTGAATGCACTTAGTCTCCTGGCAAATTCCATTACCAGCAGCTGTTCCACATAAAGTCACACAGAATTAGTGACCATGTGTAAAACGTCCTCTGCTCTCTTGAGTATCCGTAACTTTTGTTATAATTTCCTTTAAAATTGACAATCTGGTGAATACTCTGTGCAGGTTCAAAAAGCATTCAGGGTAAGATGCTGATGATCTACTCAGAGAAGTTCTAGACCTGCGTAAAATGTTATAGCATGTTGCTGTTTTTGTCGTGCCATTATTCTTAGTCTTCCCTCTTTATAGGTTTTTAATATTAATCCAAATAATTCCACTACTTTAGCTTATTAATAATATTTCTATCTATAATAATTGATTTTCATGATCTTGCAAAGCATATTTTACTTCCATCTGGACAAGTATAGGAGCCAAAACAGATGTAAGAGATTAGAGGATGAAGACACATATTCCCATTCCTATAGAAATATAAGTTACTAATAGCATAACATTAGTTATAACTAGAATGTTTTCCTGGACCTTTTTTTTTTTATTTTGCAGAGTCATTTATCCAGACAACTGTTGGCTCAATAACTCATTGTGTAATACCAAAAATGCAGAGAATGTGACTTTTTTGGACAGTTCTGGCATGAATGTGTTTGACCCTGGAAGCACATGAGAAGTCCAGAGCACGTCACTAAACAGGACTTGCTGTGCATCTGCAGGTCAGTCAGGCTGATGCAGTCAATCAAAAATTACAGTGACTGGACAGATCTGCCAATTGCTTGACAATGTTACTGACTTTAATGGAATCTGAAATTCAGCCACTTCATTTGGACACTAAAAATGAGAAAACACAGAATACCAAGCAAAGTTTATCTTACTTGTGCTAGTGATAGCCCTAGGGGCAGCAGCCAACAATCTGAATTGGTTTTGCAGTTTATGGGCATCTGGGGCCCACACTTAATTCCTTTTGATCTGAGAAAGACTGGTAAGTTAAGCAAGTTTATAGATGAAATAAAGTAATATCCACATTTGTTTTTATGAGGATCTGCAACACAATGCAAAAAGCTTTGAGCCCAGAAATCAAAATAACAGAAAGCTACAAATGCAGATATGCGTTAAATATAGCACTATTATCTATTGTCACAAAACCCATCTTATCTGAATCCCTTAGTCACTATTATTTAAATAAACTAAAACGATGATAATAACTATAGAAAAACAGTCAATCTTCTTTTTTAGATAATAAACGTGATCATTTAATTAAGAGAAATATGTACCTTATAATGAAATTTCACAGATCTCTTTGTCTTCTTGGAAATCCTTTCGTGGCTTTCTCTTCTTTTGCACACATATACTCTCATACAACATAACAAATTTCTCTGAGACTGAGACCTCTTCTACTTGTTTAGCCTAGAGCAAATGCCTATTACTGAGTTATGAAGCGCTGGAAATAGACACTTGTAAAGAAAATGTCAGTGACACTATAAGAACTTTCAAATCCCATTTCTACAAAACATGATCTAGTTCTTGCTGTACTTGGAGCAATCCTGTTCTGTTTCCTTTACTCCTTAAGTTCTCAGCCTGTCTGTTCTTTTAGGCTGACAAAATCTGCTGAAACATCTTAAATCTTTATGTCATGCTGTTCTCAGATCACATACAGTGTTCTGTGGTGATGTGATATGTAAAATGTGAAAATATTTTTCATCCCTCTTATTACTAGAAGAAAGGTGAAGAAATATTGTAGAGAAATTACTGTCAAATAACATGTCATTTATTTGTGTATCAGTCAATGCATAGCCATTACCTGCTAAATTAAAATAAAATCACTCTTTCTGTTTATTAACAGCTACATTTTTCTCAATGACAGTAATCTCTCCTATGAAATCTCCATAAAAAAATTCAAAAATACTTCAAAGTGGAGCTTTTTTTATTGCTGTTCATGATTCATATAGCTGTGTCTCTGTCTTTTTCCCTTTGAGTTTGCTGTTGCGAGCTTATTCTGGCTCTTCTGGGCTCATCATGACTGTTAACAGCAACAGGTTTTGGTGTTACACCCCACTGCTCAGCCCATTCAAATGCTGCAGGTGCCATACTGCTCTCTTACTACTCGTTAGGGAAGTTTACAGCTAGTTCGTCCTGCAAGCATTATTCCACTCCCTAGGAAGAGAAACTATTTTTGGGTTGTTTGTTGTTTTTGTTGTTACAGTTTGTGTACTGCCTCTGATATTCTGTCATTGCTGAAGTTACAGTTGCTGGCTTTCCTTGATGCCAAGATGATTTTTGCTTTTTCTTTTCTATACCTTCTACACAGGTCTATGTATCCACAAGTATTAGCATGCACACTTGTAATTCTTTAAGCCTGCTAACTTAGCATAGTTCTAGTGCTCTGCAGGGCCAGGAGACCAAACACCCCAGAAGCTGTGAGGCCAGGAGACCAAATGTTCTACTATCTTGGGGGGCCAAGCTACCCTTCTAGAACATATTCTGTAAATTAGAGATTAGCCCAGCCGGGAGGAGGATTCCATAGATGGGGAGAGCATCAGACCATCCAACCAAGCCCCCTTTATTGGGCTCCTTTTTAGATATGCTAATTTGAAAGGTCTATAAATTGTGTATGCAATTTAATGTGGGGGGTGCACTGCGATGCGTTCCACCTTGGCGAAGCGATGCATCGATAGGATCCTATTAAAGATACTGAGGTAAACAACTCCCTACCCTTTAACCATGTCTGGCTTTCATTTCCTACGACCAGGAAAAAGGCATCATCCTGAAGGGCTGACGTATTCTAGAACTGAGAGTAATTTTCCTTAGCTGGAGATCCATATAGATAAAACCATTCAATATCTGGCAATAGGGGTGCACTGAAACAGTAACATGTCATAAGATTAGGGTATTTTTTTTATTCTGTGGTCACACAAAAATCATCATGTCACTCTTAACATGAGTTAAGTGGATCGGGAATGATTGTGGCACACAAAGGAGTATTTTAGCAGATTAAAACAATAAAACACAGTAGAATGAGAGAAATGTAGTGAGAACCTGACTGCAGATGTATGGATCCGCAGGATAAGATTTTTGAGGAGACCCCAGGCAATAGACTTGACTCTATGGATTGGCTAAGGGAGCACTGCATTGGTTGTTGATCTGCTATGAAATATCATGGGGATCATATCAGTTAATTAGTACTATTAATACAGTTTTCTTAATTGCTTAGTAAAACTACAGATCACATCTTAACAGGTTGTGTCAGACTAAGAAAAGAGAAGTGTGTTACTCCACTAGAAGCAGCATGTCTTGAGCTCTTTGACCCAGTTGTGAAAAGGTGAATCCACTGCAAATTTACTATTTTTGCAATGAGTATTGGGATTTCCTCTAACGCAGAATCTGTGCCAAGTAATTTGTGATATTTAGGGCTTCCTTCTCAAAAGCAGAGCAAATTTTCATAGGTATTGTCTCTGTATCGTTATTAGAGATCATGAATAACCCATTTTTCACTACTAACAGACAAGAAATATTCTTGAAATTCCAAGGCAGACTGTAATAACACTAATCATAAAAATTCTGTCATAGATTTTTTTCTTCTTATCAAATAAACTTATCTTCATAAAAGAAAAATATATGTGAAAAAGAAAAAAGAGTCGTTTTTCAGATGATTGATTCCAAATTTAAACATAAAGTAACATCTTCATAAGTATATAAAACAGCAACTCACATACCCCTCTAATTATGATTAGTTTTCAGCCTTCAATCATAAACTGGCTCCTGAGTTTTTTTTTTGTTTAAGCAATACATTTGGCACAGTTCTAGGCCTTGTTGGTAGGATTGGGATTCTAAAGCTTGCGTCTCGCATGAAATGCCAGTAAATCAGTAAATTTTGCTTGCTATGAAATAAAACCATACTTCCAACTATACTAAAGGCCCAGTAAACTTAGAAACTAGCTCAAGATGTCAAAAAATAACCCACATTAAAAACCTGTGCTGTAGATACTTATTATCCAATATTTAATTCTAAATGAAAGTGTGCACAGGCTTTTAGTAACTGATCAGTATCTGAGAGCAACATATGTACCCAGATTTGAAAATATTTGTGCTATTACTCACACTAACAATACTGACAATTCTGTTGCGGAGATAAAATGAAAATTACCCATTGTTGTTTTCAAGTTCAGTACAAATTTTCAAGGAACGGAGTCTCCATTTTAATATTTCAACTTTTGTTGTCAGCTTAAAAGTGTGCAAATATATGATATTGAAAATATGCACAAAACAAGAATGGTCAGAAAAAACTTATTTTGTAAAATGTAAAGATGAGATGTTTTGATCATTTCAACTAACATTAAAAGTTTGCCTTTTAAAAGTCAGAATATTTTACATTACTTATTAATACTCAGAAAAACTTCTGTGTACTAATGAGGTATGAAATCCATTTATGGATCCACTGAACAGATAAGTTTGTGATAATGTGTGTTGTAAAATATGTCTCAACTTCTTTATGTTCATAGGGAGTGAAAAGAAAGCAAACAAATCTAATACTACTAAAATAGTTCTTATTTAAAAAAACAACCAAAAAAAAAAAAAAACCCAAGGAAACAAACAAACAAACAAAGAGAAACCCACATTTTCTTTAATTTGTATTTTTCTTTCATTTGCATTTTTCTTCCATTCAGTAAAATTTCCCATTAGTGACAGAGAAGGGATAAATAGTATATTATTCTTACTGTACCCAGTGCCCCCCCTCTCTTTTCCCTTTCATTCCCTTGTTTTTTTTCAAGTATCATTCACTGCCATGGAATAGCAGAAGATTTTACCTAAACAACAGCACTTAACACTTACTCTGGTTCATATATGATATAAGTAAGTATGAGATACTTGCATTTCTATAGTTTATTCAGTAAATAGGAAAAAACATGAGAGACCTAACCTGGGAGATCAAAACTGCTTGTTTTGATTCACTTGACACCTTTTATTTTAAAATTATGATGGAGCCACACCTAGCAGAACCATTGTAATCAGACAAGGCTATCCCAGGCTATTCTTCTGTCTGGCTGATTAGATGTAACAACTACTATGAAACTGAGCACTTTAGAGATGAAGAATTGATGATTTGACCGCTTGAAGAGCAGTGCTCCTTTCCAGACGATAGTAATTGTATATCTTCTGCTGAGCTCAATAGGGTGAGAAGTGTAAATCTCAGTCTGTTCCTATCAGCTAAGCAACATGCACTGCATTGTGCAACTTCAGAGCTTCACAGCTCAGGTCTAACTTGGTATGAAAATTAGTTGGAATTTTCACTGTTAGTTGGAAATTTCACTATTTTCACCTCTGGTTTGACAGGTTGTCTTCCCTCTTCCAGACACAGTTTGTCCCTCTGCCTTGCTGTGTGTACATTGAGTTCAAGAGCACCTATGTTGGCATTAATCTTCTGCCAGTGGAGCCTGTTTGTTGGGTTGTATAGACAAGGTGAGGCAGCATGTCGCCAGTTTTAAGAAGAAAAATTTTGAAACTGACTGATGAAATTTAAATGGGATTTTGTTTTAAATCCCCTCTAAACCCTTGGTGTTATGTCTGGAAAATGGTATGATATAATCTGAATAACTAAAATGCCTACACCATTTGTGTTAGAAAGTATGGGCAGAAATTAATTGTTCCCTCACTACTCAGGTGAAGGATTTGTGCCTGAGTTTTCCTGTGCTCCTTCTGCATTAATCAGTTCCTTTCCCTTAAAAGGTACTATTTTTTTTCCACTGGGTATGAAAGAAGAAGGGAGGAAAAAGGAGAAGTAAATAAAGTTGTCTTGGACATAAGATACTAGGACCTGTTAAAGGAAATGTTGCAAAAGGTAGTAAAAGAATATATTAATTAATAATACTTTTTAAAAAGAAGTATGCATTTATCAGGCAGAAATATTTCTAATTTTCGGTTATGTTGTAAAGACTCTGCTGTCCTCAAAAGCAGAATTTCATCCAAGATCTTTAAATTTTATTAAATATAGTGTTTCCTGGGAGGGGGAGAAGAGAGGGCAGCGAGGGGGGAATTACCACTTCATTGGCCTCTACAGCCATCATTCTGTTACTATGGCAAGGACTTCTCACATCTCGTCTGCTATATAGGACCAAAAAGAGACTCCTCTCTTCTCTACAGACAAAAAATTGTGTGCCTCAGTTGGTACATATAACTGAGAGTTCTGTATTCAGGGAGCCCTTGTTAGTCTCTGCAGTCTAAGAACCTTGCAAAAAAAACCCCAAAACTCCAGTCAATTTTTGCTGTCATGGAAATTGTACCATAATAACTGAAATACTTACATACAAACCACTTGTCTTAGCTATATATGTTTGATAAAGACCAGGCTGGCTCATTATACTGATGCAATAATTACAAATTTCTTGGATCACCCTCAACATCCAAAGATTCCAACATTAATTGGTAGAATAATAGCATATAACTAAGAAAGACATCTACTCATGGTTTAAACCTCTGTCAAAGAATTCATCTGGAGTCTAAAAGATCAATTGTTCTTTTATTTTCATTTCAATTTCTAATCATAGATGCTTATTACATACCTTGGCATACTAAGCTAGAGCTCGCATATCACACATCATAACTTCAGCTGTTTAGATAATGGCAAGTAGAACCCAAGGGCAGGACTTTCCTTTTTTCCTTTTTTTCACTTTTTTTCCCTTTTTTTCCCATAGAGAGTCAAATGTAAAAAGCATGTTATTTTATCAGTTTGAACTGAATGTCTAATACGATAAAGAGGTATTCTGAAGTGTTTGGGTTTTCATGTTAAAAATTATCATATAAGGAATAATGAGCCTCTTCCGTTACTTTATTTCTGTTCAACTCTAATGTGAGATGATCAGGAGAAAAAAAAAGTAACTACATCGGTTGGATTTACAGGTATTTTCAAATTTAAAAATACGGATTTCAAAATAATTTAAAAATGGCCTGACCTTGTCACCAATTTCAAATGCTAAAATTGTGTGATTTCTATACAGAGAAGGCAATGTTGTCTGTCTTTGAAAACGTCTCCAAATGCACAGGTCACCTCCAGTTTGTTCTCCATGTCTGTTGTGAAAGCTGACCATTTCACAGGAAGGTCTGAAGATTTATAATATATCAAAAATATTACTGCTGCATGTGAAGAAAAATCTGCTTGATCACTGATGTTTATCAGCTTACAATAGTCCTTTAAGAATGAGACAGTTAGCTGGTTAGAGTTGTTTTAGTCTCTTTTCATTTATAGATAATCTTACTCTTTCCCCTTAACTCATATAACTGCTGGATGCTTGCATAGTCTTTTCATATTTAGGAGAGGAAGTAATGTTATTTAATATTGCTTTCAGGCCTTAGGAAAAGATATTTTCTACCACTAAAACCAAATATTTTAAATTATTTTATATTTTTGTTGTATCACATATTAGGGCTGGCTTTGCTTCAGCAAAGGAAACTGTATCAGACCTAGAAGTTTCTATTCTGTTATTATTGTCATATCAAATTCTTCAAAACTAAAGCCGGCATTGATAGATAAGGGAGTTTTGGTAGTAATATTAAAAAGATGAAATTGCACAGACTGGAAAAAACGTGGGTAAAGCTTGAAAATAAATATTCTTATGCAACAATTTTTAAACAAATGCCATCATTTCATCATTTTTAGACACTGAAATACCTTCTCCTATTCTTCAAATTTTTGTATGGATAATGAGATTAACATTAAACCCAGTCATTTATTTGAAAGGGTTTACATTTTAAGTGATACGGAGTAGTTTAATCTTTTTTTTTTTTTCCTTTTCCAAGTCATGTGCAAGTTCCATAAGTCTTTACTTCTGCAAAGTTGTTTCTCCTAATAAACATTTTTGTACTAGTGTTATGCCCCATATGGCTTTGAACAGACCAATAGTAAGCCATGATTAATAGCAATAACTCTAGTAAGCCATTGATCTAGATGACATCATCACACTAAACCTTCAGCTTCTTGCATGGATTTAAGAAGTGAAGTCTGCTTCATAGCAAATAGAAAAAAACATATGGTGAATTTTATTAGCCTTCCGAGGCAACTTGAAAATCCCAGAGCTTTCTGTGATTTTTTTTTCCCTAACACATTCACAATATTATAGAAATCATGCCTAGTGCAGTCAAGTGATGAGGAGGATGTGGATTATCCTTGCATGCAGAAGGTATATTATGCAGTTAGACTGTAGTGCCACACTGAGAGGAAAACTCAGACAATAAATGCCACAAAGCATCAGGGAGCAGCAGGGAGGCATGAGTGCAGTCCTGCTAAAGTGCTCCAAAGTGAAAATCAAAGTAAGCATATAAGAGCAGACATTGGTCTGGGCTTTTTAATCAGGTGCCTGGAGCAAAGCAGAGGCAGGAAAGATAAATCTGCGGCTGTGTTATGGCACAAAGGGAGCACTGCAGTCAATCAGGTCAATGCTTATGTTAACTGTGGTGGAAGTAATTGAACATTCACCTTTCACCTTTGCAAATGAATCAGCAGGTCAGTAATTATTGTTAATTTATGAAATAGAATGCAAACTCACTATGTAGATGGAAACGGAAAGGTAGGAAGTTTGAAATAATCCCTGGTTCAGATGGGGTGTTGATGTAGCGGAATGTATAATGTGAATGTGAGTTGGTATTTTGAAACATCCACTTGTGAAAGTGACAAGCAATTAGAAGAAACATGCACAAATTTGGATTGATGTAAATGACTTTGGGCTTAGATAAACATCTGCATTTTGAGAAGCTGAGCTCCTGGTTCTAGTCATTGATGTTCAGATAGTCACACCTGCAGTTTTTATGAGGAAATAATAATAAAAAAACCCAAACAAACAAACAACCCTCCCCCCCNCCCCCCCATACTTATCTATTTTCAAATTGTCTTCAGAACACCAGAGCAATTACTTTCCTAAAAGTCCTACCAAGTTCTCAGGGAGTTACCTAAAAGATGGAGGCACATAAATTACTGTAAGCATAGGAGTCTTCAAACATCTCCTCAATATGAACTTGAACTTTTCTCAGATGCCCAAATTTGTACACCATGCACGGTCAGAGACCATCTACAGAAGCTTCTATTCACCCCAGTGAACTGGTGAACTGCAAAGAGTCTAAGACAGCAACTCACAGGATCCCCTTCAGCCACATTCACTTGCACTGTGAGACCACTCTCTCCTCTGTCCTTCCAGAAGACTCTTGGAGATATAGCTCCAACCAGTCACTCAGCTACCTCAAGCACTTTCACATTTCCACAAGACAAACTAGCTTCCTCAAGGATGGAGACAAGAGGTTTCAAATTATGTCAGACCTCTTTGGAAATAACTTACTTCCCTGCAGAGCTGGTGAGGAGCACACCATACACAGCACTCTGTCTCGAAGGTAAGCAACATCACCTTTAGGCACAGGGAAATGCAATTATTCTGTAAACATTTGTGGGTGACATTGCATCACATTTTGAGTTGTTTTGAATTGTTTTGCTGTCTTTCCTCAGATTTTGTCTATTTCCTACATCTAAAGCCAGTCAGTTCTTGACAGTTTCCAAATTGGAAATGTTGATATTCACAACTGCTGCATTGTTTGCTCTCAACTGTGAAGATTTCCAGATTTCCTCAGAAAGAGCTCTGAAATTCCCTGCTTCATGCTGCTTTAAAGGCCACCTGTCCACAGAGTTTAGATTATAGTCACCTACTATGATGCAGTACCCTGCCTGTGACATTAACATAAATGGCATTGATGCCAAGCAGGACGCAAAGAATAGAGGTGGTTTTACGCTAGTGCTGAGGGAATTTCTTAAGCTGGAAAACAGAAGTCTATACAATTATTTATTCATTATCTTTTCTGTGTCACCCTCCCCTGAATGTTACAAATATAACACGATAAAAACTAAAAAGATGAACACAACCAATAATGTCCACAGAAGGAGTTGAGTAGGGTTGAAGCTGATACACAGATTGCTTTGACTCGTATGAATACTTGCTATTTTTTTCTCTCTTACTTGAATGAGGGTTACACTTATCAGTCACAAATGGATTATGTTGGAAAACAGAAATTAATGAAGGGAAGAATCACCTGAATGCAACCACTGTGACTACATATAGGAGCTCTGTTCCAAGTTAATAGGGAGTTAGTACTTTTTTAAAAGTTTTATTGCTAAATTTAAGCTTTCAAGGAAAAACAAACAAACAAATACAACAACTACAACAAAAAAGCCAGAGATGACAAAATGTCTCCATTATCTTCAGGGATAAGTACAATGCAATGTAGAGCAAAACACGGAGAGTAATTTGGGAAAAAAAAAACCAAACCACCTTTGAGTACATAGAATCGAAATAAGTTTTGCGTCAATTAAGAGGTCATTGTGTAAATTACAAATAGCATGATCCTTCCAGTTGCAACACAATGATCCAGAAGTTATTAAAGACGTGAAATGCCATGTCCTCACCTTACAGATACAGTCTAATGTGCTGCAATGATTTATACATCCTAAGACCAAGAATAGGATAGTTAAAACCAGCTCCGTATAAGTTTTTATCACTATGACTGCACAAACACTGCCACAGTTTATGGTATTCACTTTCCCAAGTCCTGAACTTACAAAGTGGCTAAATGCAGAAAAAAGACGTAGAAGGCAGGAAGTCCTCAACTGAGAAAACACATTCTGACTAACACCTTCAGTGTTTAATTGTGTTCTTTTTCATTATCATCTGACAATTATTGGACAAAAGATGGACCAGAGGCTTAATTTATTACGATTTCTGTAGGAAAACCAAACCAAACCAAACCAAACCAAACCAAACCAAACCAAACCAAACTAAACCTCTGCCCTTCCCTGCCCCAGTTTTCTATCTTTTTTTTTTTTTCCTTTTTTTCTTTAAGCATATATGCAGACTTTACCTTCCTTTTGCATTCTTTGCAGCGATTGGGAGGCCCACAAAGCAGAAGAAGCTGATAAGTGAGAAAGCCCTTTGTACTTTAGCCAGTGCCAACAATGAAGCAGATGCTGATAGTCAGGAGAACCAGTTCCTTCTGCTCTGCAAGGGCATCCTGTCAGGTGTTAGCCTCTGACAATTACACGATGAGTTACATGGTTTTTGTTAGCAATATTACAGCACATGTTCCATACAACGTCAACTGCAGAAACAGTGCTTGGATTACGAATGGAATTTACCACATAAGTGTTGAACAGAAAAAGGACAGAGAATATGCTGAATAGGTCACCTAGGATGATACCAGCATCTGTATAGTTGTTGCAGTCTCAGGGAGCTTTTTTTGTCCATGGTTTTTAAAAGAATCCTGTGTCTAATTCTTTGGTTTTTTTGCTCTTTTTGATAAATGTCTTTCATTTTCATCTCCATTTCTTCTTACAAATTTCATTAAAATAAGCACCCAATATTAATACAGAAGGTGTTATGAACTTAAAATTACAGCAGCCAGGAAACTGAACAGCTAATATTTCCGTGCAAAGACTAATTCTGATGTGATATATATACTGCACAATCTGTATAAAGGCATCTCTCAGTATGGTCAGTAATCCAGAATGCCACATACTATAAGTGTGCTGCCATCATTTTAGTGCTCCCATGGTAATTTTAACACTGTAATCCTTTGGCCCATATGAATTTGATTTCTCACACAAAAAGCACAAGTAGATGGGATTTCTAAGCGCTATAAAATGTTGTAGTTGGACTGAAATCCTTGGGCCTATATTGATTCACAATAACTGAAGTTCTGCTTTTATGTAATTGGTAACTACTTATGCACCAAAGCACCTCTGGACAATACTTATGCCTTTTACATTGTTGGATCATACACACACAAAAACTGACCCTGCTATTTTGTTAATAAGTGAAAAAGCTAATAACCTATGGTCCAAGATAGGACAATCTTTATAACATTCCTGTCATTTAATTTCACTCCATGAGTGAAATTATAAAATATGGATTCTGAGCCTAAACCCATGCGGAAGACCTAATATCTGTCTTTGCCATTAAGAAGATTACAAAAGATTTTTAAACGTTATTACTTATTATGAGTATTGCAGGGAAAAGGAAAGCCTTTCCAGCAGAGAAAAGTGAGATTCCTGTGGTGAACCAGTCTCAGGATAATAAAAGGTTTGGCTGAATCCAGAGATCTGAGGTAATCCACATTGAATTAAGAGTTTAACCTCCAATTTGCCATATTCAAATTTTCCAGCTAATGTGGCTTGATCTTTGACACTAGACAGACACCATTTTCTCCACTAAGGTGTTTTTGGTTGTTGGAATTTTATTTTGATCAAAAAATAATTTATACTATATAATATAGAAATTGGAAAGGGATCTTTATAAAGGAATTAATATTATATGGCAAAGCAGTCCACCTTTAGTCATTAGATACAGAAGAATGAAATCTTGTTCAGAACTGGTCGAGTGGTAATCAGCTAGTCCATTCATTCATTTTATACATGGTGAGCTGAGAAATTTTTCATCTCTTACAGTGTTTTATCAAAAACTTCCTAATTGGACCTGTTTTACTTCTAATAGATTCGTGCTTTGAACCTGTTCCAGAAATAATGCAACTATTATTACAATACAAAAAGGACATCACACTAAAGGTGTGTCCAAAGATATATAGTGGTTATATTATTCTGTGAAATACTGTAACTAAAATAAAGCTGGCTCATGACCTTCTTAACTACCTAGGAGCAAGTTATAAGCTCAATAACTGATCTTTTTCTTTTGCTTTAAAAAAAGAGCAATGAATTTTAAATTTGCACTCAAGAAGCTTTAAAGAGGAGTAAAAGAAAAAAGGCACCTGGGTATCATAAGAGTAAAAATGATACAGTCTGAACTGTGATAAATATTTAAAATCCACTCAGACAACCAACTCAAATTTTGGTCTTTGTCAGAGAATCAATCCTTTGTTCAAAAAAAAGAAAACCAAAACAAAACCAAAAACAAACAACAAAAAAAGACATTTTAACACCTCAGGTCAAAAGGTGCTCATTATTCATAATCAGACAATAGACATGTGGAAGGAATCATATCCTCCTTTTTTCAGAGGAAAGGAGATGCTAAATGAATTCATGAAATCCAGACTGAAAATAAAGTGCAACATCTAAACACCAACAATGGGTTGAATTATTTGGTATTTATTAGCAATGTACTAGTAGCTACATGATTACTTCTTCAAAAAAGTATTTATTAATGAAAGTAAAAGGGGAGGAAGCCTTCTCTTTGGAAAATATTTGTGCACATCTGCACTCATGTAGCCACAGATCATATAATAAATTTTATTTGCTCCTTCTTTTCTTGGCTGCCAACATTCATATGAAAGCATCTTGCTTGCATGTGCTAGGAAAGCTTTTATTCTATCTATTAAACTCTAGATTTATTACTCCATGGCTAAATATACTCATTACATTTTTCTACCACATAGCAAATTCACCATTCTTGCTTTCCACAAGCAATACACCAAACAAACAAACAAACAAACAAAAAGTAATTACTTTCTTCGTGAGTGAAGAAGGGGTGAATTGGAAGAATTTCCAATCATTATTTAGAAGAACAAAACATTAATAGTGATTCTTTATTATTAATTTTAGTTTTCATTTATTCTATAGGAGATCTAGGTCTTAGTATTAAACTATTGCATTCAGTTGCAATCCTCAGCATCTTCAGTTATAGAAACCAGTTTCAATAACTCATGCAAAATAACAGTGTATAGAATTAAGAGGTATTTCAAGGATAATATTCTAGTAGTAAGGGTAAATAGGCCTGCAATTTTTATCCTGTTAAAAATAATGCCAAATTTAATGACCGTTTGCAAAAAGTCCAATAGTTTTGTCCATAAATGAGGATGGAAATAACACTAGGTCACACAGGCTTGCATCCACACATACACATATCCTATATTAGAAGGCTCCATGTCTTCTTTGTTCCACTGAGTGTTCGCAGCTCCTCTCCCCAGGGGAGGATTTCTTTTTAATGGTCTGAGTGTTCAAAAACAACCTTCAGTTAAAAAAAGAGCAATGTCTTGGGGTTTTTTTTCTTATTTCCTGCCTGAAAAGTATTTCTTGATTTTATTTCAGTATGAATTGTCATATATTCATCATCATCATATATGTTTTTTCTCTCTTCCATGCATTTTAAGGTCAGAAAGAACCACTACGGTTGGATATTTTGTCCCCAGTGTATCGGTCTTATCTAGTAGTCTTTGTTAGACCCAGCCTGAGCTACAGCAAAGTGACTTTTTATTCAAGACTATCCATAATTCCTCCATAAGAAATCTACCAATTAATAGCCATGGCTGTTCATAATCTGTACCTTATTTCTGCTCCCTATCTGCCCCAGTGCTTTGTGGTAATATTTCTACTGCTTGTATCATGATTGCTTGCAATAATACAATAGAAACTCATAAAGTGAGTTTTCATCAATACCTTAAATATTTCTAAAATACAGAGGATCTGACCTCAGACCTGTAATGAGTTTTGCTTAATCCTACCAGAGAGTCAATAGTTTGTGACACATAAATAGTATGATTTACTCTGGAGATATGTACTGTGAAGTTTCCTTTGCATACAGGATGAATTTTCTAAGAATTTACTAATAAATCTACCAGTTTCTGGATCGTTAAGAAATAAATTGATTTCTTTTCTTCCTCCTGGGTGTTCCAAGCAAAGAAATAACATAGGCAGCATAAATTGCATAAAGTTAAAACTAATTGATATTGTTTCTTTTGGGTTTTTTAAATAAATCAGTCTGTAATGAGGGAATGGTTATGTTTATTTGATTTAACTGTTCAATTTCCTTTAATTAAAAGTATGATGTTTATCAAAGTTCTTTCTGTAACCTGGCCCTGTAGTAGCATTGAAAATACCACATCCTCCTCTGTGGGATATATAGACATTGAATCTGAATTCCCACCCTCTGGTGACTTCTTATCTTCTAAAAAGTTGGCAACTCAAAAAAAATACATTCAAATTAACTGCAGAATCAGACTATTTTTAGCAACAGACTGAAAACACTTCACAGTTATTTTAATTATCCCACAGGAATGCCTTATTGTTAATAGGCAATATCTCAGCTATCTTTTCCTCCCACCTCCAGCTCAGGCAGAAATATTATAACACCCATACAACCTTCTGTAAAATAGAGATGACAGTGAAATATACACAAATATGACATTTTGAAGTAATTTAAAATTTATATAAAATTATAAACTATGACTGCATGTGTACCGCAAAACACCAAAATAGACCTGAGTACTAGCTTTCTGTGAATCCTATAAGCATAAGCTCTTTTGTAAGATGGCTATATTTGCAAAAAAAGATTTCTACATTTTCCTTTAATTAAATGTTACTTACAAGTTCTATTATTATTATATTATTTATTACTATTATTATTATTATTAATTTCCAACACACACACTGCACTTTAATTCAAATCACTGATATTTCCTGCTAAGAAAGTCTACATCTACAATTACAATTATTTATGGTGTGACAAATGAGTCATGCCATGTAATTTACATGCCACAAGGATCAATGTGTTTTATTCTAGTTGTATCAGTAGGTAGCAGCTAAGTGTATGCAGAGGCATTTTGTTCTGCAGGCTGGATATCCTCCTGGTCAGTGTGCTGGTTCCAGAGGTAGCCTTGTTATGCATCCCCAGCCACTATTAGAGTTAACATTCAAGGCCCTTAGTTTCCAGGCTGCCAGAGGCTGAACTCATTGGTGAGATAAATTATCTCACCCTTCAGGGACAGAAACAAGCCACCTGTCACTTGTCAAAGAACCAGCACTAGTGCAATGATACCTAATGTCCCACCATCCCACCTGCAGGCAAAGTGGCTGTTATGAAAGTGTAGTCATGGATAAATGTGATGGAAAATATGCTAGGATGAGAAGGATTTAGATAAATGAGACCAGGTATAATTAGTAGAAAAATGTGCTTGCAATGGCTTTATAAAAAAAGCTTTTAAAGAAATAGTGACTTTTTTTTCTTACTGAATTACACTCAGAGAGACTTCTATGTATCATATTCCTATGAAATCCATATCTTACCTTTTGCTAGTCAACCCTCTGTTGTTTCCGTCAAGGCTGATGCTCATTTAGTGTGTGTTTTTCTCAGGTTTGGGGAATGTGCTTTTCAGTCAACTACAAGCGATGAATCAGGGTCACACTACCCTGAAAACAGACACTCCTTATCAGGTTTTCCAATTAATCAGATCCAGAAGATTAGCAGCCACAGGAGTTACAACGATTGAACTGTGTTCTATTGGCATTATGAGAAGACAGTTTCAGTGACTGCCTCTTGAAATTCAGCTCCATTCGTGCTCCACACTAATAATGTCTTCAATTGACTGAAACCAGCAAAAAAATATCCAGTTAAGTGTCATTACATGACTTCAGTTAAATGCTGTCTTTGAAAAGTCTCTCAGAAGATATTAAGTTTCAGTGAGTTTACTGCAACATGCTGTGACTGAATGGTTAATTCTAAAAGATGCACTGTCATTTTAAAACAGCAGCCTGTGCAGTTACAGATTAATTCCTAATTTTAGATTCTATTCTTTCTTCTTCCCTGAAAATTAAGAAACTTTGTGTGACAAAATTTGCCAGAGCACAAAAGAAAAAAAATATTTTAAACAGATTAATTACAGTGCAATCTGCTTGTATCACAGCTTCAGGGACATGATATGTGAAACAAAGCATAAGTTCTGCACATTAACTTAGTCATAAGTCATGCATCTTTTGTCTTCACATTGTGCAAACACAGACTCATAATGCAAACCAAGATGAGATAGCACATTCCAACATAACACATTTTTGTCTGAACAATAGTTAAGCGTTAGCTTGATCCTATATTCTACCACAGAAAAATGCAAACTTGATTTTACAAAAGTGATGAAGTCTTTACATTGGTGAATGGCAGGGCATTTAAAACAAAATAAAGAAAGGAAAATAGCAAGATAGAATAAAGATGGAAGGTGGTAGTCTAAAGAAATTTGAGAAGGAATTACATCATAAAGCAAGCCAATTTTCAGTGTCTCTATGATTGTACATGCTTGGCTACCCTCCTAAAACCTTAAGAATTCTTACATTACATGTGGAGTGACTAATCCATTTGGCATCACAAATCTGTATTGAAATGTTTACAGAGCTTTAATTGGTTTAATTGATTTAATTGCTTTATTTGGTTTAACAGGGTTTATAAAGTAAATCTCACTTGAATATATTATCTGTCTCAATTTATAAGCCCTCATGACAGCCACTTCATCCACCAATTCCCTCAGGGCACGTAGATGCATCTCATCAGGTTCTGTGGACTTCTGTACCTTGAGTTTCCTCTGATGCTCTCAAACCTGATGTTCTCCTACAGTAGCTCTTCATTCTGCCTGTCCCTTCCTTTTCCCTTTGTGGTTCAGGCAGGAAGGCTGAAACATTTGCTGGTAAAGACTCAGGCAAAAAAGTTATTGTGTATCTCAGCCTTCTCCATGTGCTTGGTAACCACATCTTCCCTTACCTTCAGGAGAGGAATCACATTTTCCCCGCCCTTTCTTTTACCACCAATGTACTTTTAGAAGCTTTTCTTGTTCCCTTGACATCCTTGGCCAAATTTAATTCGATCAGGCTTTAAACCTTCATAACCTGATCCCTGTTCTCCCTGACAATCTCTCTGTGTTCTTCTCAGGGTACCTGTCCTTTGTTCCATGCTCTGCAGGCTTCCATTTTTTGCTTGAATTTGTTCACATAGGCCTACTGGTGTTTCTGTCTGACTTCATATTTGTTGGGATGCTATCCCTCCTGAGCTTGGAGGAGGTGATACGTGAGTATTACCCAGCTTTCTAGGGCCTATCTCATCTCCAGGACTTTATCCAATGGTACTCTATGAAACGGATCCCTGAAGAGGCCAAGTCTGCTCTCATAAAGGCCAGGATAGTGAGCTTTCTGAGGGCCCTTCTTTCTCCTTTAAGGATTTCAAACTCCACTGGTTCATGGTCACTGCACCCCAGGCTGTCCTTGAGCTTCACTTTCCCCCTGAGTCCCTCCTTCTCGGTAAGAACAAGGACCAGCAAAGCACCTGTCTTTGTTGGATCCTCTGTCACTTGGAGAAGGAAGTTATCATCAGTGTTTCATAGGAAATTTTTGGATTGCCTGTGCCCTGCTGTATTGTCCCATTAACAGATATTGGGGTGGTTGAAGGCCACCAGGGCTTGCAAATGTAAGGTTTGTCCCCTCTGTCGGAAGAGGGACTGATCTGCTTGGTGTTCCTGGGCAAAGAGCCTGGAGCAGACCCCCATTGTAACGACACCTGTCCCTGCCCTCCCTTTAATCCTGATCCATGAGCTCCTAGTCAGCTTCTCATCCATCCCCAGGCAGAGCTCCATGCATACTCCAGCTGGCCACAGACATAAAGAACGCCACTGACTCCCCAGCTCCTTGCCCGTCCTTCTAAAGAGCCTGCATTTTTCCATTCCAACTCTCCACTCTAGGAGTGGAGAAGTATAAGAGCTGTCCCAGCATTTCTCTATGATGCTGCCAGGACACAATCCTGCAGGTGTGCCCACATCTCTGACCCTTCTTGTTTATATCTCCATGCTACCTGTGTTTGCATGGAGGCAGCTAAGCTGGCATCCCCATGAAGCCAGCTTACTGCCCAGAGTGGCTGGAATTCCTTTGCAATGCCCTTAAAGTGCTCTCCTCTCCTGTGGACATCCAATGCCTCTCCAGACTCTGGGCATCTCTCCCTGGCCCTGGCATCAAACTGGAGATGGGGTGGACATGAAGTTCCCCTCCATTGGCTCCATGGGTCCCCTCCATAATTCCTTATGTATTTCTTTTCTACTTCTCTTGCACAAAAACACAAGCCAAGCTTCAAGGAGCGTTAAATCAAAGAACAGAAAGCAAAGGAAAACAGAGGAGTTTATATGTTTTTATATTCAGCATCAGGGCCAACAGTCCTCATCTATTCCTCAACATATCCTTTGAATTAATTGAAAAGTTGCAATTGTGAAATTGAAGCTTAGATTTTGCAACTGAGTTTGATGGAAAACAATGAAAGCACCTTATTCTTTTGGGGAAAAAGTTAAATAATAAAATTTAAAAAGCAAGAAATATTCATGGGAAGATGACAAACAGACAACAAGGAATTGACCATCAGACAAAAGAGAAGGGTCAGTTTTGAAAGACCTTAAAAGAAAAGGCCAAGTGTGCTTTGCAGTTTGTTAAGTTCCTGACAAAGCAAAATGAACCATAGAATTTTCCATTAAAAATGAGATGTGTTGTGTCATAATTTGCTAAAATACACGATTAAACTTGATGTGTTTAGAGGAGCAGATGGCTGTGCCTCTGAGTGCTCCCCCCTTGGGTTTTCAAACGGCAGAGGAAGCAGGAGGGAGGAATGAAAAAGACAATCAATATGCACTCACACAGCTTAAATTCTAAGCTCCACAATCAAGAATATTTTGTACTGAGTAGAAATTTTCTGAGTTTCTTCTATTTGTAAACAAAATGTTTAAAATATTTTCTTTAGCTACTGATTCTTTATGGAGGTCAAATCTGGCCCCTCTCATCTTCTTTGAGTCAAGCCTCTGGAACTGATACTGGGATTTATAAAAGGAAGGGATATCTGCAAAGGGAAGTAACAAGCATTTTCCTTTTTATTTTTTATTTCTCCATCATTATCAGTACATTTGAGGAAGATTTACGCATTTTCCAAGAAGCTACATTACTGAAAAACCCATTTGTCTACTTACTTTGAAGTGCTTTTGTCAGGAGATATAACACCAGTCCTTCATGGCTATCCTAGTGTCCAACTGATTTCTTACTGACATTAGAAGTGACCTTTAAAAGGTCAAATGGTTTGGTTCCTTGTTTCCCTAGAAAATGCCATTTTCCCAGCATGATATCTCAGAAATTGCCATCAGATTTCTGTTCTGTTTCACAGAAAGACTCTTTAACTTCAGAGCTCATCCTGTTTTGCCTAGAAGAAGATAGTTTTGCAGACACCTGGCCTGCTCTTTTCCTGAAGCAAATATGGGCACGGCAACTGAGTAAGAATGGGTTGGGCTGTCAGTCACAGAACAGGCAGCAGAAAGTGTTCATTCACTGACAATGAGGCTATTGCACTGTCAGATTTTTCTTCAGCAGCACATCATTTTGATGCCTTTTCCTGGTCTTAGGAAAAGAAAGCCACACACAGTTAAAGGGTAGGGGGTTGTTTACCTTGGTATCTTTAATAGGATCCTAATGCGTCTCCGTTCCTCGGGCTGGTGGCTAGCTCGCCCGGGGGCAGCTGAGATCGACGTTATGACCAAACCGCTGCCCGGTACGGCGGGAAGCCGGGGTGTCGCCTGGTGGGAAGGACAGCGGGGACTCACGCAGGGCCCGCTGTTCTACCGGTGGCAAAGGCGCGGGAACGAGGCAAGAGGCAGGAGGCGGCTCTTTGGGGTGAAATCAGGAACGGGTTTACTGTAGTCAGCAGGTCGAAGGGAAGCGAACCAAAGCAGGGAAGGATGAGCGCAGGGGACGAAGAGCCTGGTGCAGTTGCGCTCAAGCACCAAGGCGCAGCGAGACGCAGCTCCTGAGTGCCTGAGAGCTTAAGGCAAAAGACCCGAGGCACAGTGAGCAGCCTGTTATATACTACAAAAGAATAGGTGGGGTTGCGGAGTACTGACCGGTTAAAATCGAGTAGGGAGGTGTAACGTAGTGAATGGACCTATAACAGGTAACCGGGGAGGAGAGAACTATTACCAGACAGGTAACCAAGGGATTACATCAGGGGAACAACCACGTACGGGAAAGGTTTAGAGGGGGGTTTCCTCTAAGACCCAGTGGACTCTTCTGCGCTCTTCAGGTCCTGGCTTTGGGCTGGTAGTCCAATAAGGGGCCACTGCAACAGGATCCTATTGATGCATCAATTCACCAAGGTGGAACGCGTCGCAATGCACACTCACCATAAATCACATATACAAGTTATAGACCTTACACATTAACATATCTAATACGGGTACCCAATAAGGGGGCTTGGGGTGATGGTGTGATATTTTCCTCATCTGTGGGATCCTCCCCACTCCGGGTGGGCATAGTCTCTAGTTTACAGAATATGTTCTACTAGGAGACCTTGGCCCCCCGAGATAGTAAAATGTTTGGTCTCCTGGCTATGCAGTTGCTGGGGTGTTTGGTCTCCTGGCCCTACAGAACACTAGAACTATGCTAAGTTAGCAGACTTAAAGAAGTACAAGTATGCATGCCAATACTTGAGGATACATAGAACTGTGTAAAAGGTATATAAAAGAAAAAACAAAAATCATCTTGGCATCAACTTCAGCTCCAGAGGTGCTCTTCAACTCATATTACTCAACAATCCTGCGATGTTACTTTCTCTGAGAATTCCAGACGGGTGCTTTCATTTACAGTGGAATAAATACACAAATTACCTATAGCTTGGTATCCTAGGTTTTGGAAAGTGTGAAATGTTACACTTTCATCAATCCAGGAAGGGGATGCTTTTAGCTTGTGATATTTTGTCTCTGCAGTTACATGTAAATGCATGATAAATTTCAGAGGAGTCCCGAATGGTTGTTATGTGGCTCTCACTGGGTCACCTGGTCTCTCTCTTCTTCACTGCATCATGACTTCAGAAGTGGCCATGGGATCTGTAAAAGGAAAAGACATCTACAAAGGGAAATAGCAAGGTGACCAGTCTGGGGTAACGAAGTCCTGTGCATGTTGGTTTGGCTTGGTTTAATATCTCTTGCAAATATAAACCCAGATCTGCAAAGGCAGACACATCACCAACAGAGGTTTTTACTTACTGGATGTGTCTTCTACCAACAAAAGGAAAATAGAATTTGGGAACATTAGACCATCTGTACAGACAGAAGCAAAACCTTAATGAAGCTGTTCTCAGTCTGGATGTTAAACTTCTTATGGGATTATATTTTATTTTCTTGTTCCATTCCCATGTAAGTTCAAATGCCATGAAATTCACTGAGAGTGTCTGATTCTTGCTTCAAACATATCTACTGCAAAAAAACGTAAGTCTCCCAGAACAGTATGGCCTACTGACTCCTCTAGAAAAGCTTCAACATTAGAATCCCCCTCCCATTAAGCATTTAACAAAGCCAAACACGAAAAATATGTCACTGCCATCCTAGACAGTGTCCCCTGCCTTAAGTCTTCAGCCACTCAGGCTTGCATGCTTTGGAGACCATGATGGTTTTCCTCTACCATCACTTTGATACTTCCTTGACCAGCAGCTAAATACAGGCTCCCAGTCCTGCTTGTTAAAAGCGTGCCTTGCACTGATTATTTATGGCGCAAACAAGTAGAGCCAACCAAGCCCATGGATTTATTCCATGGGGGTATATGAGTGTTCCAGGAATACTACAGAAAGCTATCAATGTGAAATCAGATTTAAAGAAGTGGAGCAGAAAAGATGTGTCTCTTGGAATAATTTCAGCTAGAATAATCAATCCCAAGGTTTACAGGATTTAATAAGGATCTAATGGGGCTTCTCTACTGCTGCACCTCTGAAAGGTTAGCAAACCATTTAAAGAAGTTAAGCTGGACAAATCTTTCAAAGCTCTGAGTTTGCAGTGCATTAACCCTGGCATATTCCACCTGCTTTCAGTGTGTGTAATAGCATCCTTGTACAATTCATTGTTTCTCCTAGTAATGAAAATGCTTCTGAAAACTATATGAACATACTGTATAGCAGTTTACTCTAACACAGTATACATTTAAATGGTATTATAAGAAATATTAAAAACAACTGGAAAATAACATTGAAAAACAGATCACCAATACCTTTATTTCTTCTCCTGACCTGAAGATATCCAGCCTCACTGACTGACTCAGAAACAATCATAGCAATCTTTTTGCTGTCAAACAAGTAAAGAAAGAAAGCAAAATAAGGAATTCATCTATCTTCTTATAGATTCAAGTAGGGAAAGCACCGTTACTCTATAAAATACAGACTCACACCAAATGTCTCAAGGTCCAAGTCTTTGCGTCATTCTACTGAAGACTTTACCTTCAATAAATTTCCAAACCTGTGTGTTGCAGCTTTATTTCCTCTGAGTCTCTCCAGTAGGAAAAACACTACGGATATTAAAGCTAAAATTTCAGTTGTGTGTTGGGGTTTTTTGTGGTTTTGGGTTATCCGTCATTTTTGGTTTTTTTTTCTTGTCAGTAATTGCCTTTTAATTCAGAGAAACATTAGTGTTCTTATTTTTCCTTTTTTAATAATGACACGCTCTGCAATTATAATTTATGTTACATCTTTTCTCTGATGAACAGTTGCTTTTTCTTGAAAAAGCGGTTGCCTGTATGTTTTCTTCTGCCTTTTATTTTCTGAACTGACTCTTCTGCAGAAAATATTTACCTTAGAAAAGGTAATTATAAGCCATCACATTTATTTTGTTTCCCCCTGTAGCTATTAATACAAAGTTCAAGTAGTCTTCCAGGCCTGCCAAAAACACACACTAAAAAACACCCCTGCAACCAACTCAAAACAAAGAAAGAAAGAAAAAAAAGAGTGTGTACTATTGAAAAATTAAAAAGGTCAACTGGGTCACTGCAAGCCTGTCTTATTGAATACTCCACCTGAAGAATAAAGGTAATCTAAAATTACATTTTACACTGGGAACCAATAAAACAAAGTACACAGGTGTAGTCCACATGAGATTAGGATATTAACAATGGAATAGAGGAATAAGAAGTATAGTCTTACATCCCAGATGGAATTCTTCACATGAGAATTTTTAATTTTTTTCTTTCAAAGAAAATATTTTGGTCAGCAATGGTGGCACAAGAGTGATGAATTATGGGGTGTTGATAATATCAACATGGAATAAGCATGCTTAATTTGCCAAAAGAAACAATTGAAAAAATTAACTAGATATGTGTTTGTATCAATGATGTTTTCAAAGGCTTAGAAAATGTTGTAATTTTTTTCACTTGGCTCATTTGTGACCACAAAAACATAGGAAGAAACAGAATTACACTGATCTTGTGAAGCACATACACATTGACAAAACTTGGTGTAAGACATTTGACTCTTTTACACTGATTTCTAATATCCTTGATTATTTTCTACATGCACTCCTAATTCAAATCTTCCTGATATAGCAGTGAACATATTCATACTAATTAAAGAAAAAATGAGTTTTGAAAAACTTGCCCTTAAGTGAACCTGAACTAGAAGCTGATTTATATTTTTTAGCAAATGTGTTGGAATATTGAGCCCTTGCAGGAAATTCCTTGCTTTTCATTAAGATACTCTCAAAGGATCAGATGAAATAACTTCCTTAGGACTCTGACCTACATCCAGCCCAGTTGGATGATCAAGAGAAAGTTCTGCATGCACTGAACTCAACAGCATGTCTGCCTACCTTTATACGAGCAACTCGGTCATAGCAAATCATTGATTCATTACAATTGAGCAAAATAGAACTTTTATGTCAGACATCAAATTTAGTTTCTAGTTGCGTGTGGTAAGAGGAAAAATGAGAAAGAACATGGGTTGTAAAGGGGCTCATAAAATACAGAATCAGAATTTGGACTCAAACTCTCAAAGACTTATGAGTGCACACAAAAGAGAGATGAAAATCTAGCAGTTCCTTTCATTAAAAAACTCCAAACCTTTCTGAATGAATTATATGTTGTATAAATGGCCAAAGTATAGAACATGTTACCTAGGAAAGCCAGTCCATTCTGTGATTTATTATACTTTTTTTCCTGAAAGTAATACTTTGCTATTATAGCTGAATTGTGCACAAATCCAAGGAAGGATAAAGTCAACAGGGGAAAAAGGCAGAAAAGAGCACTCTTTTTTCACTTTATAACACACAGTATGTCTATTTTGCAAAGCAGAATTTCCAGAAAAGCAGCACATGTAATTAATATATTGTGTCCCTATGGGAAACAACTACAAATATGTGCCCCAAAAAGTAACAAGGCAGTTATACAACTTTTTTCAGCATTTCAATAAAAAGCTCAAGCTCTTTTCAGGAGATTCCTAATGTCTCATGTCTCATATGCCAGTTCTAAGACCACAGATAATATTTTTTACATGATCATATTCTCACACCTGCATGGAAAAACTCTTTGAAAATTTTAAGAGTGTTTCAAGGAAGAAGTACACGTCATATCAAATCGATATCTTTGTTCCAGGTGTTTTCTAATCTCTTGGGTTAAGACCAATTTTTTCTACTTAGAAGAGAGCTCTTTTCAGGAATAAGACACACACAAGAAAGCTTTAGATTCAAAAGTCTTTCTTTTTAAACCAGGTAAATGTTTTCAACCTGGAGAGATACATCGCTAATGAGCAAAGACATATATTGTGAGATTTGACATTTATTTTGAAATTAAACTCACATGGACTTACTTCAGGTCAATACAGACACCAAAGCCAAAAATAGCCCCCAGACACTTACATAGGCATTTTAATTCCAATAGATTCAAATAAGACAAAGACCTTCCTGCATGCTCTTGTAAGTCCCTGTGTTCCTAAAAGATACAATGGAAAGGTCAGAAAATTTAGGGTGTATGGAACATGTTTTTCATAATTTCCCAGATCTTACTTGTTTATTATGAAGAATATCTCACCACGTATCAGAAAGTTTTAGCCTATTGCTGTTCTCTCCTACAAATAAAAAAGTCACATGCTGTTATCCCTACATGTTAGACAGGAGTCTGTAAAACGCACCTTGGAAAAGAGAAACAGGAGAGAGGCAGAAGAAAGTTATCTCCTTAAAAGAGACTGCAAAGATCAGAAGACTGCAAAAAGAGTTATCCTTACGGATGAAAATGAAATTTCCAACTAAAATCTGAAAACTATTAAAAATATTTGTATGTCTTTTATCTCTATTACATCAAAAGACATACAATTTACCAGAACTTACTTAATTTTCTCCATAACAGTGCATTCAATGTGAAAAACATATTCAAATATGTCTAAAGAAAAAAAAATATAAGGTGTCTATCAAATATAAATTGCCCATTAAAAAGTTTCAAGCTTTAATGTGGCACAGCTGGTTCAAGAATCATTTCCACACTCCTGTTTATTTCATCAGTCAAAATATGTGAGATTTCATCCTTCTCAAGTGATGAACTCCTAGTTTTGTTGTCACTAAACATAAACCCTGGGCAGTATCTTCTTCCACAACTGTTGGCATTGCAATTTCTGATACAGACAATTCAGTCTTATAGAGAAGGCAGCTGAGGGACAGCTTGTTGAAGATAGTAGGATCCATACTCCCACTGAGAGATTAAAAAAGCCTCAACAACTCAGATACTAGAGCAACCCTTAGTCTTCAGTCTGCATTCCCATACCGAAAAGATAGTAAAAAATCACATGACCTGACTCAGGAGTGTTGCATGAGCATGGTTTATCTGCACCCAAGACATTGCTAGCCAGTCCCAGAATAGAGTTCAGTATCCTATTGCAATCTCTTGGGCCATGTAGCTCCAAAAATATTTTCTACAGTGTGAAAGCTTCTGGTTTTTTCTCTCTTCTTTTAGAATTATTGAGCTCTTGCTAACCCTTGCACATAACATTCCTTTTTCCTTTGCAATGAGAGTTTTACAAGAGCATTTAAGGTGTAGAGTGAGTGAATATGTGCAGCTGACAAATGGCCTCTGGATTTAAGAGTCTCCAAGTACTCTCAAACATGAATGGCTGAAACATCTCCAAAGAAATCATTGCAAACTATTGGATTACAAACCTCCCTTTAATATGGATAAAATTAAGGAAATTTGAGTGTGCTGAAATATAAAATAATGTTTCATTTAAAGCACCCTGGAATAGGACAATCACATCTGATATGGAAAACACAGAGATATTTTCAAGTAAAAAGAGTGAAATTAAGTGGGAAAACAATTTGTTATTCTTGCTTCCTACTAAAGTTATATTTTGGTAGTAAAAATATATATTATTTCTTTTCAGTTGTATAAAACAGAGAAAATTTATTCATATTTTTATTATTTCATAAGCAAACCCACAAAAATAGAGGAATCTTGAAACAGACTTTTTAAATCAAGCTAATCAAACTAAACCAGGTAGGAAATATTTGACTATTTTCATTCATTCTAAGTTTAAACTGAGCTTTGCATTTTTCATCCATCTCCATTCTGAAAATCAGAAATAAAAATATATTTGTCTCAGCTCCTGAATGTCAACATTGATGACAAATATGTATGAGGTGTATTCTCTGTGTTACTAGCATGATCAACTATCAGAGACACAGTACCAGCCTAGAACAGAAAGTCTTCTGGATCACATGATCTTCTGTACAGACAGATGATGGAATGAGTTACATGCAGATTTCCAAGATTAACTCAGAGCATCTTGGCCCTTTAGCATTTAACCTAGACCATTACCATTATTTTTAACAGAGTTCTTCTGTGTGAATAATCTATACCATCTGTTGAACATAAAAATATAGTACAAAAAATATAACCTGGACACAGAAGTATTACTTTTAGTGGTGTATTTTATGAACAGATGCTCAGCATAAAATTCAATCCCTGGAATAAAACCTTTATTCAGACAGAATCTGAAGACCAATGAACTTTGATTGTTCTCCCACATCCTAACCCTTCAAAAAGCTGGATATGAGAAAAATCCTTGTCAATTATGCTCTTTGAACAGCTAAATTACATAGGAAATAATGACCTTTTTTGCTGTGGTTCTTTTAAGAACTAGATATGAATATTTGAAATGCTAGAATGACAATGAATAAAAAACCCTGTTCAACATGGTGTAACTGCAGTAGGTATACCCACAATAGTATAAGGACAAAGAGTAGAAAAAAAAGGAATGCAAATTAAGTGGCTAACTCTGCATGTGGGTGTTTAGTGACATTTGCGCAGTGGCTGACCAGTGTGTTTTTCAGCTTACACACACGTGAATGTGCAGTGATTTTCCTACAACAGTCAGATGCTTCTGTTTGAGAAGCTTTGGTATTCAGTCACATGTGAGACTGCACACTGCAAAACAAAGAAAAACATGGCAGACAGCCTTTTGTGCAAGCTGGTTACACCCTTTCAGAATTTCATGATTCTTTCATTGCCTAGTCTTTCTTCTGTGCTTAATCTGTAAAACCTGTGCATTACATATGGGATTTGACAAAGACACGAGAGGCTAAAACTAGTTTCTGTCATCAGTTTGTGACTGCAAATTATAACTATAATCTGTCATCAATTGGTTGCCTGACCTTGGATGCCAGGTACCCACCAAAGCNTGGAGTACTTCCCCTCTCTCTCCCACTGGAGACAGCTCTCCTGAACTTCTCCAGCAGGAGTCCTTCCCACAGGGTGCAGTTCACAAACTGGTCCGGTGTGGGTCTCTTTCTACAGGGTTCAGTCCTTCCAGCAAACCTGCTCCAGCATAGTTCCTCTCTCCATCAGTCTGCAGGTCTCTGCCAGGACCTTCCAGCACAGGGTTCCCACGGAGTCACAGCTTTCTTTTGACCCTGCTCTAGGACAGGTCTCCTCCACAGGCTGCAGGTGGATGTCTGCATTCCCACTGACCTCTATGGGCTGCAGGGGCACAGCTGCCTCACCATGGGCTACACCTCAGGCTGCAGAGGAATCTCAGCTCAGGCCCCTGGAACACCCTTGCCCCTCCTTCTCCACTGACCTTGATGTCTGCACAGTTGTTCCTCTCATATAATTTTAATCTTCTCTTCTCTGAATGCAATTACATATGCACATTACTATTTCTTTTTTCCTTTATAAGTGCGTTATCACAGAGGCTTTGCTACCTTCACTGACTGTCCCAGCCTTGGCAAGTGGTGGGCTTGGAGCCTGGGGAAATCTTCCAGCAGCTTCTCACAGAAACCACCACCACTTTAGCTCCCCATCCTGCTACCAAAACCTGGCCATGCAAACCCAATATAGCAGCTACATAGGTAATTTGAGTTTCTTTGAAAGATATCCCATTTGACTACATTTGACTTGTGTGATCGAGGGTGTCTTTGCTCTTAGTATGTTCAAAATTATAGTGAAAATGAAAATGGATTTGTTGTTACCACTTTTTTTCCTACAAAGTCACGTGTCCTGGTTTCTTACTGAAATGGAACTTATGTCCTTCTCCAGTGACAGAATTTTGCACCTTGCAGCAGCCACTGGTCATGGGACCCCACCTTCCAGACTGAGCTATGACAGATCGTCACAGGAAGATGCATGGCGGATTTCAACCCCACGATAAAGCAGATGGGGGCTTTATAACCAATTGTGTAGGCAACAAAGGGCTTAGGGACACATGAAGTAATAAATATAGACAAGCTGATTATCTATTGCAGAACATTTTACAGGGATGCAGTGGTAAAAATTAAATTGCCTCAACCATGGTCGTACAATTTTTGTGTTGTTAGCATTTGAATTGGTGAATCATAAAAAAGACAGAAAAATGTTACAGTTCTTACCCCTATAAGTTTATGCTACTGGTGCTCAAAAGATTCCAAAATTAGAAAAAATTAACTTCTTAATGATGAACCAAATATAACAATAAAACAAAAGAAAGCGTTCTGGCTATTTCCTTTCTAGATAAACTTTCACACAAACCACTCCAGATCACAGGACTTTAGAAAAACGAATATGCTGTTTATGGGACAGCACACTAACTTGAAGCAGAACAAGTTTTTCTCAAGGTTTCTAGACACTACCATGACAGACAGTCATGGATTTAACAGGTGAGTCTTGACTATATCCTTAAAAGTAGGTTTTTAAAACACTTGTTTTGGGGTATGTATGATAAGACAGTTTATATAATTTGTGCATTGAGTGTCTTTAATATACCTTTATGATAGCCTACTTTCTCTTCATTTCATTGAAATACCTAAATCTTTTATCTAGAAACATGAAGTTTTATCTCTTATTGTCACAAAGCCATTTTTCTTGTTTTCTTTCTTGCCCCAAGACATTCCTGTTACTTGCCTTTCCTTTCCCCAGACAAAATTAGTCTTAAAAGTTCTTTAGAGTACTTTTATTGTATTCATATTTTATTCACATAGTTAGAGATACAATGGGAGAACGAAACATTTATGTATGTAATTACTAATTTAAAAAAAATGTTGACAAGCTTGACTTACAGAGGAGTTACATATATATTTTTGTGCAACCACAAAAAGGCTTTGCTGGATTAATTATTTTATAAAAATTAATGTTATTCCGTTAATCCTACCATTGTTAAGACTTTTAATTAATTTATTTGCTACAAAACATACTAACCTAGGGAGTAAATAAAACTTGACACTCTACAGGTCATTATATCAAGATTATGAATTCTTCACAGAATTTTAGAAATACTGAAATAATTCTACGATATTATTTAGTCTGGTAATTTTCTATAGATTATTAGGACAAAAATATATGTCATTCCAATGTACAGTCTTTGAAAATGTCTTTCTGAGGAGTCAATATTTTGGAGAAAATTTAATAAAGTTAAGCAATTTGATCAAAATTTTTATTTGTATAATATTTGCTGCACAGATTCCAAGCTAAAGTACTATTTTCATATACTAAAAGCTAGTTGAAAAACTCTGATATTTTTATGTGCATGCATTCCAAAACAGAGTTCCTAGAGAGATTTATATAATTGCAGAATATTTTCCTTTTGAATTCTGTATTGCACTTTTCTTATTAAAGCACCATAAGTATTAAATAACAAAAAAAAGGATTAACAGAACAGAAATACAGAAAGTCTTCACTTTATAAACTGTTCCTGGAGCTAAAATGCACTAAAACCTAAATAAATTGTGCAATACAAATATGACTTTTTTTCTTGGTGTTTTACAAAAAATGTGCCAAGGATGTTATGGACCTTCTAGAGACCATATGGGCCAAAACCCACCTGAGCATGAGTATGACTGATTGCACAGAAATGAGCAACAAAATGATCTTTTAAATAATAAAAGATGTTTTCACAAATGATAATCCTGTGAAAGTATACAGCTTAGAAAATGCAGGCAGACAGCTGTTTCGACATGGTTCCCTCTAAATGGCCTCATCTAAATGGGTTGGTGTCAGAGAAACCAAAGTGTTTATACGTACTTTTAATGAGTTTTATCCATCCAAATAGATTCCCAAAACCAGTGGAATTTCCAAATAATTAAGTTAGTTTTACTCAAAAACATTTCTGGCCTAAGAGAGAGTACTGATGGAAAAATATTTTTAAACTGGGAAGTGAAGAGTCCTAGGAAGTAAGTCTAACATATTTTATTTACGCATTTTTATTTCCCAGAAGATGAATAATCACAAGCTTTATGTGGAACCTACCATTTCTAAGTAACAACACTACTGCCAGAGTAAAATTAACTTCTCCAGATTGCAGTGAAATGATAAAAATGAAGTGACTTTTCAATAAGTGAGCAAGGCAGCCCAGAGACAACTACATGTAGTTTGGTGTTATTTCTAAGTATAGCTTTGTTCAGAAATAGTTTTTCGACACCTGACAAGCTGTCATAACATATTATGATTATTTTGTGAGGAGGTGATCAGTGGACATGTAAGTGCTTATCGTCTTCCAAACAACACAACAGTAATCCTCAGGAATGAAGATTCAAGTGGGGATGTGAGGAGAAGATTGAGAATATTTGATTCCTGAAACAAACAAACAAACAAACCAAACCAGCCAATACTCCTATCAAGCAGAAAGTTTCTATATTCAAAGCCTTAGCATCTACTAATGTATTCTTTACTAACGTATCATATTCAAAACCCACAAACAGTACACCAATAACTCCCAAACAGCAAAGCAAAGCAGTGATTGGAACAGAGTTTGGGTGAATATCAGATGTGTCTAAGCACCAGAATTACTGGATTATTAAAATGCTATCCTATCCTAATCTTTATGGCATTTAGAGCTCTCTGGACTGCCCTGGACAGGACAGTATGTGGATTTTGACATGTGTGAATTATGTTATTCCATATTCTCACTTAAAATGACGTATTGCCTACTTCAAGTCAAAAGTGAGGTGTCTCTATCTCTACACTTTATAGATATTAAGAAATATAGCTATGACAGAACACTGTCTATTCACTTTGAAATGCAAATTTATCTGCAAAGTTTACATAAGCTTGACATCACATGGCCTACCCGCCATTTTCATTAAACATTTCTAAGAGAACAAACTAATCAGAGAAAAGGCCAATATATGATATTTTCTACCCACTTGTATGAATTTAAATACATCATCCAGCCATTAATAGCATTCTACTACACAGTAGGCTAATAGATCACCCAGGGACACGTAGCGAGATTATCGGAAGTTAAATACAATCGAAGATTTGTAAAACGAAAGACAGCTTCAAAACCCACAAAAAGTAAAGGACATGTAGATTGTCCTGGTTGAGATGGAGTGCAGCAGAAAGCCATGAAAATTTAATACATCAGCAAACCTTTTGTCGAATATTTGCTTTGGCCTATGAAACGCAGCAATCACTGAAAGTGCTGAGCACCTTTAATTCCCTTGGGCTCCAGTTCTTCCAGATACTGCTCAATATCTTGCATGATTGCTTCCTGACTAATTCTCTCTCATATTTACTTTTGTTACCACAAATGCTTGCTGTTCCTAGCTTGCCAAGCCAAATGCAATGACAATTAATCCTACAGCTTGTAAACTTGAAAAATATCTTTTTGTACAGTGAACAACATGAGAAAGTTGAAGTTTTAGTTTGCTAAGCAGTTAAGATTTTCACAAAAAGGATGTAAGAAATCTAAGGGGAGAGGAAGAGATTGTTGCTGCTTTTTTAATGAAGCATTCTTACAAACAGAGCAAAAAAGCTATTGCCCATATCTGTACATTATTTTTAAATACTTGGTATGTTACATGGAAAAATACTAAAATTATGTACCATATCAAGTATGCACTTTGCAACCACAGTTGTCTGTAAGAGTTGTGTCCACTCCAAAGAAAATATCAGATTCAGTTCAGGCATATGTTTTAAATAATCTAGGGATAGTATGTAGTCAGGAATAATTTATTATGCACATCTGTAAGAGTGCTATGTTTTAAAAGACACAGTTTTTATTAGAGCTTAACATTATTTTCTTAGGGGGAGGGCAGAATCCTGACAGTTTTAAATAATCAGTTTTCTTCTTTAATAAAAAATAAAATAGAGAAAATAAATCCTGCTCACTCAATTCAGTCCAGATTTTATTTGATCATTCTGCATGGTTTTGTGACTTTTTTAGTTTTCAACATGATGAAACAAAGGATTAAAGCTCTTTAAATAGAAACAGCTTTTACCAGGAGCAGACAGAAATCTTTGTTCCAAGCTGACAGCAAAGGGCTGCATTCTGCCCTTGACACAGCCACCCATTGCCATTTGGGGTGGGGGAGCAGTGTGCATGGGGCTGAGAGGCTTGTTACTCATCTGGGTTTGCTCTGGTTTCTTTTAATTTTCTTTTGAGGTGTGAGGAGATGGATTCTGTTTAAAAAAAAAAAAAGACTCTAACTTGCTGCATGGAAATATCACCAGTCAAGGCTGATCTTGATCTACACTGCAGCAGTGCAGCACCTTGGCATACTCCTGCTAGTACCCCACGTTCTCGGAAAGGTGTTTACTCACTGTATTTTTCCCTTTCTTGTGCTCCAAGAATTCCTGTCCAGGCAAGGGCAGGAGCACTTCGAATACAAGTCCTCCACCTGAAAGCAAAAGTAAATCTAAGCAATTGGCAACCCTTCAGAAGGTGGGAACTGTGGATTTTTCTACATGGAGGTTACGTTTTTCCAAGGGATGACAGAATGGACAAGAGCTGCATTTTGCATCCTACAGAACAAGGGAAGTATGCTCAGCTGAAGCTTTCAAGTGATCTTCTGCAGTTTTACATAATCACAGCCTTCGAGTCCTTGGTTCCCACAACACTCAGCTTGCTGCTGGCAAGAGAAAACTGCAGTTTCAGGCTTGCTAGTTTGCTCGTACTCAGAGATCCAGGATGCTCATGCGTCTCTGAACACAACATTCCTAAAGCAGTAGTGTTTCCCTAATTTGGGTAATACTTCCATTTCCCTGCATTTGTTTGCACCTTACATCTGTGTGCAGAGCATATGTTGAATAAACATTCTGAAGCAGGGACATGTTTTCTAAATATACTACCAGTGGGGCATCATTTTCTTGAAGAAGTTATCCTTTTTTTTTTTCAAATTCCAAGTCTTATTCTTCCCGACTGGTTGTGAAGACTAACAGCTTTGCCTTGATTGGAGTCGCCACTACAGATGGATGGCAAAGCCTGGAATAATCACAGGGACCAAAATCTAATCTTATCTTGATGTTAGGTTTTACTACTAATGATGTTATTCTCTATTAAGCAACATGTCCTTTCTGGTGTAGCATTTAGGGTGAGATTTGGAACTTCTGTTTGATTGTGTTTTGTGTTTTTTATCACCTTCTACCAGTTTCAATGGATGTCCTAGAAAATATGTCAGAGTATCTCTCCTATCTTTTCTCCTGGTTTCAAAATAAAAGAGCAGCTTTTCTGTACTTTTGGTGTACATATTTATTTAAGCAAAAATAAAGAAAAATGTTTCTTTTATAAATGAAAGGATTTGTAATCCCTTTATCTAAGTAGAATACAACAGATATTGAAAGTTTAATATTATTAAATATTGTTATTAAGTAAATCCATGAGAATGGGTAGTCAGCCTCAAGTTCCTTCCTGTATTTTACAGGCAAGTAAATTTCTCAGACAGCATCTTGGAAGGATGATTTGACAAATGTGTAAAATTTACAAATATTAGCAAATTGAATTAGAATATACTCATATTTCATAGGAACTACATTACAGAAAACATGAAATTTTATGTGACTATGAGTTGCTTATTACATGGGCAGAACTTCATGAGGGAATTATGTTGCTGAGCTTAAAAAGCACATGTGCAATTTATGGCATTATCAAAAATTGGAGAATGTAATACCTACAAAGTTATTGAAATTTGACAGAATATATTTGTTCACAGAATAAACTCATAAAAAATAGAAAGGTTAATTTTAAAATCAATTATTTGGACTAATAATTGTATAGTGACAGCTGATATATTATTCAAACTTATTGAGATATAGAAAATCTGGAAGACAATCAAAAAGATGTTAAAATATGACTAAAAGACAATAGCAAGAGATGCTGAAAGATGAGCAGTTGTGGCAGCAGGGACAAAATTATCTGTTCCATTGTAACATTAATCTTCTCTAATAAGGAGATATCTCAAGAGAAGCACTGATTTTTGAAAGTAAAAGATTGCAAGAATTTGACTACAAATATTTCAGAAAACAAAGTCCTGCTGGAGAAGCCTATAGCCAGTAGATTCACACAGTGTAAACATGCTTGATACAGCCTTTGTTCAGCATAACAATTTTTGACAGAGCATATAGTACTAATAAAGGCATATTAACTGCTTTATGAACTCCTTACTGACTTCAGCATTTTCACACTATGCAAACTCCATTAATCACAGTTTCTGGACTGCAAAATTAAAGTTACAGAAGCTAGATTTTGATCACATTAATTATAGTTTCTATATTTAGCATCTGTATTTATTATCACCACTTAGTTAGATTAACTAATTTTTATAACAAAAATAATTGATGTAAAAACCACTATACACTCTAATAGCTGAATAATAAAACACTTACAAGTATATCTCCCTGCTGTGATCCGTCATGATGAAGATCTCAGGACTGGGCCCAAATGCAATTTTAGTAAAATTTCAAGTTGATTAAAACAACAAATACTTATCAATCATAATTTGAAGGTAACAGCTCTACAGCCTTCATTGATAAGAAAATCACACTCTAATAGAGCTGTAATCATGCCGAGCCTGTAGATATCAATAAGAGGTGACTTTTTGTGACATTCATTACCCCTGGTATTAGTAGTAACACATCCCATGTTTCGGCAGAGTCAACAGGCTCCAGTAATCTGAGTCTCAAAATTGCAGCGTGTGAGTGTGTGAGAAAGCTGTGTATTACATCCTGCCATGTTGTTTAATTTGTATCATGTGTGCTCTTTGGTATGGCACCTTGCAGGTAAGTGCCCATAACCTTTAATCTGAGAAAACTTTTCTACAAACTGGAAAGTACTTTATACTTACTTCATAAACCAGGAAATTAAATACAGAGAAACAACTGATTTGCAAAGAATATTGCAAAATATTTTTAGAGCAAAGTAATAAAAGTAGGATAATATTGCTATCCAAATTGTTGGACCACTTTCTTCAAGATCTTTTCCCATAATCTATTATTGTACCTCAAGCAGGGGGAAAGGAGACAACAAAAATTTAACTTAAAATAATTCATAGTTCTAATTTTAAATACAATTTTAAAAAGTAAAAATAAAATAGCAATCAAAAAAGCAATTACTTTGGGCATGTTCACATTTATTTTATACTTATTTTTATTGTTAGGGTTTTGACATATCCAAATGTCATACCTTTTGTTCTTCCCTACATATTATTTGTTCTCTCTCCAGCATTTTGTGTGGTCATTGCTAGGGTGGGCCTTTTTTGCTTTAGTTGAAAGATCTTTCTGATTGCAGATCACTCAGTTATGAAAAGGAATTCCCTAACCAGAAGTCAAAATTTTCTCCTGAATGGAATTGTGTCTGCCAAAGTGATGCTATTAAGGCCACTGAGATATTACCCTTTCGTGCAATTCAAATAAGTCATCCTGATATCCACCTTTTAAGCTTGGTTTATGAAAACCAACATGCTTTCTCTCAAAAATATTTTTGTAATGAATGATAAAAATATTCCATTTAAAAAAATAAGACTGGTATATTTTGGCAGTTTTGAGCTTTTTATTATTGTATATAAAATTTCTTTCAAGACTGAAGTGTTTCTTAAAATATTTAGTTTTCAGAAAATCGCCATCTATTTTCTTTTAAATATGTAAAAAAAAAAAAAAAAAATCAAATAAATACAATAAAATAAATATTTCCTGTTGGTTTTTTTGTTATTCCTACTCCAGGTCAGATAAACATTCTTTGGATGTACTTCGACTATGCATTTATATTCACAACTGTTTTTGAGAGTTTATTATGAGGTTCTTTTGCAGTCATATGTGAAGTCAAAAATTTGATCTGAAGGATCAGATTAGTTTTTACTAATAACAATTTTATTCATTAATAATAAAAAATGTGTTACAAAATATTATTGATAGCATTTCAATAATAATTATATTATTAATTACTAATATTGTTAATAATTTCAGGGATCTAAGCTGCAAAAATGAAAATGAGTCATATTAGTGTGACATATTGCATACTTCTAGCTTTCAAATTGTTAATTTTTGGATTTAATGATCCTCACTACAACCATCACCAGCTGTTTCAAAAGTGTCTTGCATCTGGCATATTGCGTGAACTCCTTTGCATCCCTGAGGAGATTATGATTATACTTTTCACCAAGGACAGTCAAATATTTGAAATTAACTAAAGGGAGGAACTTACACCCATGGAAAATATTCAGTGATCATGAGACGGTAATAGATAACAAACAACATTGGTTTGGAGCACCACTTGCAAGTTTTTGAAATGTGTGGTCAATTCCTGTTGCCATTACATACATTCAAGACATCAAACTGTGGTCAGAAATTATAGAAACCAACATAATGGAACATACCGCAGACAGGTTCTTGATACAGGTACAAATTAATTCCTTCTTTTGAGCAAGTGAATAATAGTTAGCTGGATTTTTTTTTCCTCTAAAATAGATTTAATTCATTAGTTAACGGTATTTGTAGCTACAGGGGTTTCATTCAGGTCTTAATACTCTTGTTCTGCTGCTGTTTAGCAGGAAGGTTAAGATTAGGGAGGAATAGAAATCTTACAAATCTTGCAAATCAAGAAAGGGTAAAATACTTACATTTCTTTGAAGAATCAGCTTTAGGACTAAGATATGAAAAAAATAAAATTTTGCTGAAGGAAGAAGGCATGAAGTTGGAACTACATAAATTAGGCATTTTAACTAGTAAACAACCATACTGAAATTGCACCTTTTCAAAGCAGAACTGCATTTCAGATGCAAACATGCCCTCCATTTTTTGGTGTGGCTTATGCATCACTGAATGCCAGTTGTGAGGAATGATGTTTTAGAATTATTTCATTTTATCTATTGGTCTTCACTGCAACAGGGAATCCCTACTACATCACAGACTGATGTTCATGTAATTAACTTTTCTCCACTTGTGACATGAAACTACTATCAGTATCAAGATGAGCAATCTTGCCTGCAGTTTCCCTCAGAGTACTGCAACCAAACTGTGCAATGCTCCACTGGCCTATGTGCCCACTGATCACATCAAGGCCTTCGGATTCTTGTGTTTTTTCCTCCTTGTCCTTTAAACGATCCTGCCCATTTCTGTTGCTTTTGTGCAATTTATTCCAGTAGAGAATGTCTGATTCTTCTTTAGATTCATCCTATTTCTCACAGTCACAGAACCTCAGTTTTAAGTCCATTTCCAATGATGCAGTTGTGACAACCCTACATGCGTTCAGGACTAAAGCGATGTGCTTAAGCTTCCGCGACATTCGAAAGTCAAGCATATGTATGCATACAATTTGTATGTGTACAAATTGTGGTCACCTTCAATGACATCTTTTTCAGATCAGTTTTAAGCTGCTGTGACTTTCACAGGGGATGCTGTGATCCTATTTAAAATTAATTTTGTAGAATTTTATAGATCTTTTTCCATCTTAGACATGATAGAAAACTTTTTTTTAATGTGTCCACTTGCTCACTAGGTACATGCTATTCTTGAAGTAAAGTCATTTAAACCCAGTTCAAGTGTAGTACATCAGCACTGAGGAGCAATTTATCTTTACTCTCACTTCATTCGCAAACTTGTCCTCTAGTGATGGGGTTTTAATTCTTTCTCCCTCCATTTCTCCACACTTTCCTGTGACTGTTCTGTAATGATTAATTCTGAAATATTTTAGCAACTCAGCCATGCTAAATAATTTAAATTTAAGTGCCCTCACAACTTTCCTACATTCTCTTTTTCCTGTATGATATAAAATCAGATCTGTTCAATCTGATGTTGGCCACCAATAATTCTTTCTGTTTCTGTCATGTCTTAATTACTTTTGCCTTAAGTCTTTCACTTATGTGTGACAATATTAAGTAAAGCCTTTCCATCATTGTTAATTATAAGTGTGACTGTGAATAATTTTTCTCCAAGTCTGAAGGGTTTATTTCACATTTACAGTGGAAAGTATATAACTTCTTTTAATACTATAATCAGACCTAAATTCACTAAAAAAAAAAAAAA
>VZTG01000467.1:65332-132738 GCA_013397845.1 Melanocharis versteri
AAAAAAAAAAAAACCTAAATAAATAAGAGGTGTGGTGCTTTCTTCTAATGATCATCATATTATGTGGAAAGGTAGCAAATCAGTTTCTCTGAGATCAGCAGGATTATTCCATATTCAGCCCATTTTAATGAGGGTGTAAATAGATACAACACATAAACTAGGCAATTTCCAGTGCAAGGTACACAATACAGCTCAATTCACTGAGCCAGTGACTGGGTATCTTTGGCACTCCAGGTACATTTGCAGACCATCTGAGTCTGGTTATATTTTTGGCTTCATTTGTCTGTAGTAAGCAAGTACACCACCAGAAAACCACCCTGATAATTAGTAAGGGCTGTAATAACATCTGGTTACCAGTTGGTAGGCACAACATCACGCAGATGTAGTTCTGCCTCACTCTGCTCACTCTGCTCATCATTAAGAATGAATTCTACTTGTGACACTCAAGGAAAAAACACACACCTAAATTTTTACCTGTTAAAAATGAATTCTAGTCACTTGTCTGATTAAGAAATTCTATTTTCCCAATGAGAGATTACCATGCGTACATAATTTAAAATACAAAAATTAGAACTAATTGCATCCCCATGGCCAGCATCTCAAGAACCATCTTCACATTCCTGAAGGTGTTATTAAAAACGTAAGACTTCCCAAAAGACAAAGTGTATTACAGGTATATTCCCCAAAACTCTTCTTTCTGAAAGTGACTTAATGAGACAATCTGAGTACAAAGAAAAAGAGTGAAAGGATGAAGAGAGATGGCTACCTAAAGATCTACTAGACCTGTGCTATCCCATTGCTACCCATCAATAGGCCAAAGTTTTCTAACCTCTGGCCTAAAGACAAAGTACCTATAAAACAAATTCAGATGGGTGAAATAAAGAATAATACTGTAATACAAGTAAATTTAAAATAATAATAATAAAAAAACAATTACAAGAATTTAAAAAAATAATGAAGGTGTTAATGGTGTTCTAAAATAAAGTTTCTCAAACAGACCTATCAGTCATGAAGCAGAGGGAAGAAATCTAAGAAGCTCCTGAGAAGATCAAGTATTTAATTGTAACGTAGAGTCTGAAGGTGATCAGAGAGTCTGATTACAAATTGAAGTTTTGAAGAATAAGTTTTGAAAAGCACAGTGAGTGGCCCTGGATGAAAGAGATATATAAGTCTATTTGTATACAAACAAACTGGTTCTTTCTGGCTTTCAGGGTAAAAGAAGAAAAGACTGAAATGTTTTGTCCTAGAACAAGAAAATCATGAAAGACAAAAAGAGAAGATTTTTTAATGTGAGAAATGGGTTTATTATCCTGAAGAGTTAAAATTCTACAGTGAACCAATTTTTCAGCAGACATAAATAAAAATTAGCATGATCTCCCACTGTCAAATAAAGTGCAGACCTCAAAATTGCTAATAAAAACGTAACACAATATTTTAGCTTTCTATAGTACTGGGGGTTTTACCTGTTTTTCCTCATTTTGTGCATTTCTAAATGAGAAGTAATCTTCAAGAGATATCATCACGAGGAAGTTGTTGCATAGTGAATTGTTTTGGAAGAGCATTATTGACCCAAAGGATAGAATAAAATCTCTTATGACAACACTGGTGGGAGAAGTCATCCATTTGCAATAGAAAGAGGTGGCTATTGACTTAAAATGAGTTTACCATCAAGAAAAAAATAACCATGGTACTCTATGACTTCTTTTTTAGAATTTTTTTTCTTCACTATTATTGATGTATTTACTATTACAGTACCTCTGTGAGGCAAGGAATTATTAAAAACTACACCTTCACAAAGGGGACTGAGACACAATAGGATTGTAAGCAATTTTCCAATGGTGACACAGGATTTATGCGAAAGAACAGAGAGCTGAACCCTTGTTTGTCAATCCAATCAACATTTTAAAATCAAAAAGCTGGCTTACCTATCTAGGCCTCAAGCCAAAACTAAAATTGAACTCCATTGGAGACTTTTTGTAAACTCTTCAGATGAATGTTTCCTACCAGGTATTCTTTCTCTATAGGCAGTGGGAGGTAGGAAAAAAGCAACAAATAAAGTAAAAGTAAGAACAGGATGTATTTCAAAACTATGAGTTAAAGGAGCTGTGTCAATAGGGGTGGTAGGTACCTAGCTTCCTTATATTATTAAGCCTTTTCTCAAAAAGTCTTCAGCTACATTCTATGTGACATTTCAGATCATACATATATTTCAAAATAAATAACAACTGTAAAACTATACATTAAAAAAAAAAAAAAAAAAGAAGAAGAAAAGAAGGCTTGGAATACCACTTTGGTGCACTCCCCATATGTTGAAAACTGTATTGTTACAAATACTATGGTTCTTTGCAAAAAAAAATAACAAAAACCTATTTTGATGACAGGTTTTCCCCAAAGTGGCATTTTTAGACTCTATTTATAGAACAGTAAGAATTCTCCCTCTGTCTGGGGGTGCTGACGTGGCTGGCTGCAGGTGACATGCAGGAAAGGGAAGAACTTGGTTCTCACCTAAACGGAGCTGACACTCCCACACAATGTGGGTTATGTAGTTAGCTGGGATCAGCTATGCAGCTTCTGCTTTGATGAAGACTTAAAGTTATAATTTATGGCTTAAACACCTTCATGAAGGACTTTTGCTTATTACAGCAGAACTGTATAAAAGCTGCAGAGAAGACCACCAAAACCCTGAATGGGGCCCTGAACTGCTCACTGCCCATTGATGAAGATAAGAATACATCCACAGGGTGATCAAACTTAGCACCTTCGGGGTGGAGACCACAGCCCCAGGGCTATCAGCTGCCAGGCTCACACAGACCCTCACACCAAAGGGTGGGGAGAGGAGAGGTTTTGGGAGTGTAGTGAAAAAGCCTCTGGTCCGAGGCAGTGAACACCCACCCTCCGCTGTGCAGACCAGCTCGGCTGTGAGCCCCCTTCTCCCACGGGAAAGCTGCACCCACGTGAAGGACAGCGGAGGGGGGGCCATGGCCCCCCGAAAGTGGTCCCCAAGGCCATGCGCCCCAAAGGGGTCNCATGCCCCCCAAAGGGGTCTCCAGACCCTGCACCAGAGCGCTGCAAGTGATGCAACAGATCCAGTGTTGCAAGGCATAGGGTCAAACCTAGCCCCCTTAGGGGAAGCACCTGGGCCAAAACATTTACTAATCCACTGGATTTTATGTTTTTTTGGTGGCAGTGGTGGTGGGAGGTGGCGAGGGACTCTCACCACCAAGAAGACCAGATGTAGGGGAGGAACGAGACATCATTGGGACCCCCAGGAGGGGGATATGTTTCTACCTAACCGCTGTCACTCTCTCCCTGTCTCCCCAACCCGCCACGCACAACCTTCTTTCCTTCCTTCCTTCTTTTTCTTTCCTTTTTTCCTTTCTTTCTTTCTTTCTTTCTTTCTTTCTTTCTTTCCTTCTTCCTTTCCTTCTTTCTTTCCTTCTTTCTTTCCTTCTTTCTTTCCTTCTTTCCTTCTTTCTCTCTTTCTCTCTCTCTCTTTCTTTCTTTCTCTTTCTCCCTTTCTTTCTTTCTTTCTTTCTTTCTTTCTTTCTTTCCTTCTTTTCTTCTTTCCTTTTACCCTTCTTTCCTTCTCTTTTACTATTAAATAAAACATATCAATTTTTTGGCACCAACATCTAATCTTGTTGGTTAATCATGCTTGTTGGGTATATTTCAGACCTTTCTGATTCCAATCAGTTTTATTCATGGAGGCTTAGTTTCCTTTGGTTTTCTGTGTTTAAACAGTTTGTAACATTTTTGTGATCACAACTTTGTTCTCTTTATTAGGTGTACTATCATTCTAATGTTATTTATGTCTCTGGCTCTAACCACATTTCCAGAAGGGAGCAGCTCCAGGAGTTATGTTACTGCTGCAAATGTTAACTTCATATGTACTACTCATGGCAAGGCTGTGACAGCACAGTATGTATATGTCTCTCACTGCCTGATTTTAAGTGTATTTATCTATTTGAAAGGCTTTATTCCAAAAGCATGTACAACTAGAATAAAATCACTCTAAAGGTGTAAGACAAGAAATAAAAAATGTGAACTAATTCTATAAATACAAGTCATGTTTTCTACTTGACAAATAACCATTATCAATCTCATGCTGAGTGTTTGAAGTTTTAAAAGTCAAAACAACTGAAAAATTGAACCTTTTATCACAAATGTCAGAACGAAAATTCATCCTTCTCAAGTGTCAGAGCACCCTAAATTCCCAAAGACAATTAATTCTGGAATTATAACATGAGAAAAGTTCTAAAAACATATAAATGTTATATTTTCTTCTCAAGTGATTTCACACTCTGAAGGTGCATCTTCTTACTTTTAGTTTTACAGACTAATCATGCTATTTTTTTCCGTCTTTACTATAACTTGCAAAACAATGCTGAGAATTAGACTACGTAATACTTTCTATTCCAAAATAAAAATCAGTTGACTGATGATATCATACTTTTACTTCCTTCTGAAATACAAGTATTAGCTGAAAAAGTGATTCTTAGAAGGCATGTCAAATTACTCAGATCTCTTGAAGGGTTCTTTTAAGGGTAATTCCTTGAAAATTAATCTCCCAAACCATTTCTGAAAAATAGTAATATATAAAATTCCTTTGTATTTAAACTCCTCCTTTGTGGATGGTATCTGTCTGAATTTATTTAAGCTTTCTTAAGAAAGTTTCATAAGGTGATTCATTCTTAATTATCTCGTCTATGACTTAAATTTACAAGACTGCAATTGCAAAGCAGAGAAGGACAATCCCCTCCCTCGCCCAGCTGGCGATGCTGGGCCTGATGCCCTCCAGGACACGCTTGGCCCTCCTGGCTGTCAGGGCACTGCTGACTCAAATTGTACTTGCCATCCACCAGGACCCCCAGCTCTCTTTCTGTGGTGCTGCTTTACAGCATTTCATTCCCCAGTCTGTGCACACATCCAGTGTTGCCCTGTTCCAGGTGCAGAATCCAGCACTTGACCTTGTTAAACTTCATACAGTTGGTGTTTGCCCATCTCTCTATTTTTTGAGGTCTCCCTGCAGGTGCTCTCTGCCCTCCTGCTCCTTTACGAGGTGATGTTTAAAAAGTAACCAACACTGATGGACCGCAGCACCTGCAAAAACATTTTCACAGGAGACTTTAATTACTAGTTCCCTGAGGAGCCTGAAGTCAGCCCATGTTCAAAGCTGAGGTTTTGCAAGTACTTTTCATCTTGTCGAGATTTTAAGTTCAGTCTCTTCATAATTGCTGTGTCCATCTCCATTTTGCTCATGTGATCCACTCTGTTGACAAACAACAAATCAGGGAGAGCATCTTCCCGAGCTGACTCCCTCAGAACTTGCTCTATAAAGTTGTCACCCAGATTTTTTAAGAATCTTCTGGCCTGTGTTGTACCAGCTGTTTGATGGTCCCAGTTGATTTCAGGCACGTTGAAGTCTCCCACAAGGACGTGAGCAGTTGACTTGGAAGCATCCTTTAGCTCCTCAGAGTATAATCCATCAGTGTCATCACCGCAGATAGGAGGTCTCTTGGGTTACGATGTAAGGTGTAACAAAAATATGTATTCCACCACCACCTACATCACCTTCTGATGAGCTGTTATTGGTGGGTCATTTTCAACAGCTGTCCAAAGCACACCCAGCTTAAAGCGGGGGGGTCATGTCTGCTAATGGCCCATCAAGGGCTCCCCAGAATGACTCATAGAATACTATCCTCTCATTGTAAAATTCCCCACGCTGGGTGAGGTACCAAACATTCCTGCCTGTAAATCATCTTGGACTTGGGACACCACAATATGACCACTGGATTCCCAGACGACAAGAGCTCAATAACTACCACTGGACCTCCACAGGAGGACCAGATCTTTCCACAGGACCACCGCTTCGACAAGAAAACGTTCATCACTCCAATGGGACTGCAACCACCATTCAATAGGACTGCTATCACCACCCTGACCTGACAGGGTGTCAGGTCGTATTCTGGCTTAGTCAGTTTAAATCAGTGTTTCTATACTATTGCCTTTATTGTAATTTTCCTATCAAATTGTAGCTCAAACTTAAAATCTCTAGTAAGGTATTTGTATGGAGTTAATTCCTCCCACTGGTTTACCTTCAAACCAGCACAGGGGGTCTGTAGTAGACTCCCACAGTGACATCCATATAATTTTTTGCTCCTTGATTCTTATCTAGAGGGTCTCAACTGTCCCATATTCAACTGAGATCTCCATATATTCTATCCCTTCTGTTGCATACAGTGCCACCCCTCTGCCTCTTCTGCCCTGACTCTCCCTCAGGCAGAGCCTGGAACTGTCCATTAGGGCACTCCAGTCACAGGACACATCCCACAAAGTTTCAGTTATGCCAGTGGTGTTGAATCTCTGCAACTGGGACAAAGCTTCATCTCCTCTTATTTCTCATGCTCTGTGCATTAGTGTGAAAACCCTTCAGGTATGGTGCTTTTTAGGCAACACCCCACGAAGCAGATTGAGGGATCCCACTAGGGCTCGTTTCCTTTCGTTTTGTCACACTGTACCACCACTCATCACTGCCTTGCCTGGCATTTTTTCTTTCTCCCTTCCAAACTACTTTAAAGCTCTAAAAACAAGCCCCTCTACCTTTTGTGCTAGAAATCATATTCCTCTCTGAGAAAGGTGCATCCCATCAGATGTTGAATAGGACATTCCATGGTCAAAACCCCAAATAATATACACCAGATAATCCATGTACACACTGATTTTTACCAAAAGAATTGCTTACTTCCACAGTGCTTTAGAAGTGTCTCCGTCATGCCATCCATAAATGTGGTTTCCCTTTGAACATTTTTTTTCCACCACCACATATTTCTACTTCAGCATAGGGAATGAAGTGAAGAAAGTCTCTGTATGTTGGCACACATAACAGAGTGAGATATGACTGGCATATTTTCTTTCTTAAAATGAACAAAATACCTTTTAGTCAAAATGTGGCTCGTCTCTTTTCTTTCATTTCTTCTGTGCCACTTACAGATTTCAATCTTATGGAGTCACAGCTAATGTTCAGTGACCTGCTTTTATGTTCCATCTTGCAGGAAGAGGGTAGGATTTTTTGACAAATTGAGAGTCACTGCTCAACTTCACAAACTGGCAGCAGCAAGTGCTTTTCAGTGCCCACCGGCAGCATCAGGAACATCAGCACAGGCAAGCTGTTTTTCCAGGCACATTGCAGTCTACCTTATAGTAGACTGCTTCTCCACCCAGCTTTAACACAGTAGTGGCTATTGTTATGGGCCATTAAGTTCACACCACACCAGGATTTAAGAATCCATGCTCAGGAAAAGAACTCGTCAAAGCCTCAACAGGTGACAACCATCAGGAAAGTTTATTTCACCTATAGATAGATAGATTGAAAACATAAAATGGAATAATATTGGCTTTCATATGCATTAGTGAACAAGCAAATTTATTGAAATTACTAGGTGTATTAGACTATATTGTTTGGAATTTTACACTGACAATTCTCCCATTTCTCTTTAGTTGTTTTGAAGTATCTTTTGAATGGACTAAGTTTCCTAAAAGAACAGGATCTGAACAGACGAAAGTGATTTAAAATAGTACCCTCAATAAGAGAAAAGCAAATGAAACTCTACAAAAGCTAATCAGTAGATGCAAATGCCTAGCTAATTGCAGGTTTATTTTGAATGCCCAGTAAGTGTGTACACAGGTGTAAACTAGCTACGATGCAAATTATTTCTTTTCTGGACATGGGTATTGATGGAAAAAGCTGGGGTTTCAGCACTTCTGTAAATCAACAAAGGATTTAAAAACAGTAACATTTTCTGTAACTATAGTTATATTATATTTACAGATTATATTTAACTTTCTAGGACATTCAAGTATGAAAAGAAAATATAAGACTCTTTCCTGCTACAATCTCTGGCATGTCCAAAATACAGAGAGTTTTCTTGTAGGAATGTCTCTCTCCTTTCTCGTGCTCATATATATGTCCAGCCTATCTCTGATTTAAATCCCTTCACTCAGATTACGGAACTGACCTCCCCATGTTCAAAAGTCCATCAAGAACTGCTAACACATGAGGGCATACCAGCCCTTACCCCACAGAAAACTGCCATTTTCACAGCCATTTTAAAATTGAGATTAAAACTGAATTTAGCACTTAATGAGGAAAACTGCCTGCTCTTCTACATTAAAGACAAATACGTACTTTTTAAAAGTGACTGATTTTTTTGCAATTACCATGCAAGCAGGAGAGAATTTTTCATTTATGAGTATCTTTTTTACAGTACAAGTACTTCAAAATAGTCATATTGTTTTCTCTCAAATCCCAAACATGAGGACGGGTATATTATACATTTATCAAACCAGGCATATTTTTCCACTCTCAGTTGTGAGAAATTATGTTCATGTAGTTAAGCCCCTGTATTTCAAGCAAATTCCTTTCAACTGGCATAACACACAACAGAAAAGAGGTGAAGCTAAGTAAAAATAATTTTGATTTCTGCCCTGATATCCAGAATTTTGGAAATTAATTTTAGCACTCAGTTGCCAAATAATATATTAATTAACGTTGCTAAACCTACTCAAAACAGTGTCTCCTCTAAACAGAGGCTTTTTGTCCTTTAAGAATATTCAGACAGATATTCAGAATCAATGTGTGCTTGCAAGGTCGCTATGATGACTTTCTGAGCATTCACAAATTAGTGATAAAACCATGCAGTCCTCACTTCACTCATCTTATATCAGGGGACATATCCAAGAAACAAAGTACTCACCAAGACACTTATAACCACTGCAAACCTGACTGGGGTGATGATGCTGATTTGACATAAAGGCAGTTCTGAAAAAAATTGATCTCCAGCAGTGTTCACATGGGTGATAGGATAAAATGAGCAGGTACATGGTTTGGCAGGGGCAGGTTGTTGGTTAGTTTTGGGTTTAGGTTTTTGTTTTGTTGCTTTTTTGTTTTGTTTTGTATTTTGTTTTTTTTTTCGTTTTTTTTTTGGTAAGAAAGAATTGATCAATGGGCTATTTGAGAAAGTAAATAATATTCTTGGGCGGATATATATTGGACATATGAGTTAACGATCACTATGTGGCGGTGGCCCAGCCTTCCTTCAGTTTTAAGATTAATGAGATTAATTGGAAGGATTATCCTTCTGCCAATAGTGACTCTGAGGGCTAGGTTGAGGGCCAGGCCACTCCCTAAGAATGCCAATCTAGGCAAAGCTCCTCCCCTGGTTCTGCCCACATTATGTTTATGCATGTAGTTCTAGAAAGTCCTGTTAAATTCAGTTACCCATTGGTTGCTGCGTTAAGTCCCTCCTACACTGTATTCTTATTGGTTACATGTCGCCCTTTGTCAATTCCTTGATTGGTTCATCCTTGTTTCCTGTCCTCTTTTCCTCCTGTATAAAACCCTTTGTCACCCTTGCTCCGCACTCTTTGTTGGCACCCCTTCCAGTCCGCATGTTCTTCTGTCCCGCCTGGTGGGGAATAAAGGATTGGGAAAACGCCACTAAGAGTCTTTCCTGCATTCTTTGCCCGTGCCTCCGCGACCACCCAACAACTGCCTGCTTCACAGCTCTCAAGGGGTTGAGAGCTGAACGCTCCTCAGTAAGCCACCACTCGATCGCCTTTCGGACCCACCTAGCTAGTGACTAGGACGCTCCGTACAAGCCGCAGCTTGCCCGCTGGGCTGAAAGAGGCAAGCGGCCGCAACATCACTACAAAATGGTGGGCTAGACATAGGTGTCCCTATACTTCATTAGGAAATGGTTGATGATTCATCTTAATAAGAGCAGGAACAAAATTAGAATAGAGTGGGAACAATTACATTGCATAGTCAGTGTCTAGTTCATCCCAATATGTAGCAATATTAAAATATGATAGAGCTGAAACTCATTTGTTCCCATCACCTTATCCATGTCATCACTCTCGATTTTAATAACCACCAGGATATGCTATTTTAATCAAAGCAGTAAAATAGTACTTGAAGAAATCCTTCCAACATTTTCCTTCTTTCCTTCATCCTTCTTTCCTTCCGTAGCAACCACTGAATCTTATAGAGATGAATGTGCACAAGGTTTTTTAGATAATTGGTGTCTGTTTGTATTTATTCTGATCCTTTCCCCGCTCACTGCCTGCCCCAAAATATCCTGCAATCCTGTTTTTTGTGCTAGATAGATTTATAGTTTTCTCTGTAATAAAATGTATTTTTCCAAAACATGGCTTTGCAAGACAACTTCTATTACCTATACATGCAGAATATTGTTCAGGGTGGATATAAGGTTTTATATCTTTAGCCACTATCTGCACATAAACAGTCTTACTCATTGTTGCGCAATTTTCTCTTGGATATCTAAGTAATCATTCAAGAAATCTCCCTAATTCAAAGTCCGTTAGTGATTAGGTCAGAAAAACTTTGGATTCTAAAAGAAATTGTAATTGGAGAGATATATTGCTGTTAAGAATTCAATATTCTATGAAGCCATAACAGGCAATTTCATTTTCCAATAGACCATAAAATAAAAGAAAGGGGGAGAGAGAAAGACGGAAGGAAGGAAGGAAAGAAAGAAAGAAGGAAAGAAGGAAGGAAGGAAGGGAGGAAGGGAGGAAGGGAGGAAGGAAGGAAGGAAAATATTATTCAAAACTACATTAGAAATTGTGATACCTTAGAGCTGTATGAAGCTTCAAGAAAAACCTACAGAGTTAGAGAAAGGGAAGAAAGAACTGTATATCTGAGGCTTGTCAGTCATCTCTTTTCAAGAGAGAAAATTGTTTCATGTGCTACTGTATGTGACAGTGTGGTCCTTTGAAAGCACTCATTACCATCATAATTGTGAACTTTGGATGTGTTAAATATGTATTACAAAGTGAATATTGTTCTCTTAATCTGACTGAATTCCCACACATAATTCTAAGCACACAAAAAGTTTGCTACATTCTGTATTTTATAATTTCTCTATGTCTCCCTTTTTATTAGCTAGAGTTGTTGGCAGAAGTGGAGCAAATCAACAAAAAGATTGACTGTGCAATATACTTAGTCTGTACATGGAAAATCCTAACAGAAAACTCTCTGAATAAACAAATCTGTCAGGGATGTTTAAGACTGCTGTCTTTTCTTGGGTGAGTGTGAGCTGACAGACTGTCCTTATGAGGAAATGTTCAGTCTAAAAACAGGGGAAGAGTCTCTGGGGTTCTCCTGGTGTAGCAGACCTGGAGCTAGCAGACATCCACAAGCTGCCACATTCTTTACCTCTGTGGGGTCTTTGCTGGATTGAGGGCTGCTGGAGGGAGTGCAAAAGGCACTGGTCCTGCTGCAGCTCCCAGTCAACACCAGAGGAAGCAAGTGGGTGACTGGACTCCCCAGTGAGGCAGCGGTCTCACTACACGTCTCTCCCTGGCAAAGTTCCCAGAGCCTGATTAGTCCTTGGTCAAAACAGGGTTCACAGTCCATGTTTCAGCAAGACAGATAGTTGAAGTTTATGTCTGTTTTGACACTGCAACACTTTGTTTCCATCTCTAGCAGGGACAGCAGACCACCAATTTATAGTCTGAAGGTCGAAGTCACAAGAGCCAGAAACATTTGCCCACCCATCTTTCCCTCTCTAAGAAGACGTTACTTCTTCAGGACATACAGAAAAATACAAGATTTTCTGTACCTATTTGGAACTCATTGTTCTAGATAACATTAAAGTAGTTTCTGTGAAATAAAATAAAATCTGCTCTATCTGACCACCGTAAGTAAAAAGATTATACCAAACCATGGCTTTTTAAGTTTAAATACACATGAAAGTATCGTCCCACAAAAGCATGAAAGCAGGAGTAACAAAATCATGTCACCAAAGGGAACTACCTCCGATGTTGTTTGCACATACAGCAGGACACTTAGAAGCAAAGCTGATGAGAAAAATTAAATTACCTTAGAGATTTCATATTAAACTAGTCTGCACAAAGCAGATTGATCTCCTGTTGTATTTTTTTAACCCTATGAGTTCATAAATAAATAAAAGCTTAATTTGCAAATGAGACTGTTATGTGAACTTGAAAAGTTCAAGCTGACAGTGACAGGAAGACACCAAACCCCTATAAGGGCCTGAAACACTTGTGAGAGAAGATCCATGCACTTGTGTGCTGCTAACGCCTGCTAAATGAGTACTCACAGGCCTCACTGGGTCAGGTATCATTTCCCACTACCAGAATATTATGGAAGCCATAGGCAGTAATTTTCTCCATTATGCATGTTATTCATAAATGTATGCACAGACACCCTGTCTATTTTAGGATGTCCCTTGTGGGACTTGGCAAATGTTGAAGAAATATTACTGTGAACTTTCTTTGTTTTCACCATCTTTCCTAGGTCTTGAACCCTAAAAAAATAGTTGGCTAGGGGGACTTTGTCTGACCCTGTAAGACCAACACACTTATATTCTTCTATAAACAGATGAAAGACCTCATTGACTTGCATAAAAAATTTGAAATGGAAGCTTAAATGTTACTTTTGCATTTGAGTCAATGACTTTCAGGTGTAATGACTGGTTACAGACACTTGCATTTTCTGGTTAACGTTTTTTTCCCCTCTGGTTCATTTAATTTTATAGCAACCTTATTTGCTTCTTAACAGTGGCAATATAGAACAGAATATATCATCACAAATGCTAACATTATTATTCTATAAATTTCACAAGGAATTGCATCATGCTTTAGATACAAGATACTGATAAAGTCACTTACAGCCCGTTCTTTATCACACAGAACTTTAATGGGATTCAACCACTTGAAATGAAATAGAACTTAGTGGTGTTGATTCACTGTTCTGAGAAAGCTTATCCTAAAGCAAAGCATTGAAAATCAGATGTATAAATAAGGAAAGAAAGCCTAGCTTCAAAAATTTTTATTAAGCACTTTCTAAATCTCGAGATAGAATATCCTCTGTGAATATTTCTTAATACAAATACATATACAATATATACCTGAGAAAAAAATGGAAAACTATAATCAGTCCTTTTTATGAGTGCTCTTGAATTGTTGGGTCACATCATAAGAGAGATAGTGCTGTTCAAAGAAGATAAATTGCAGGAAAATTGATATTTGTCCTCCTCACCCATTATAACTTTTGCTCTATATTTATTACTGTGGATTAGAATTTTTGAGTGAAATCCAATCAGTATAGAAGGCTCTCAAATGGCATTCAAGCTTTTAATGAACTGATCAGAATGAATTTAACAAATCCTTCATGTGCATAGAGCCTCTGATTACAATGAAACCATTCCAGCACATCTCTGGGGTATGACAGACTCTTTGAGCAACAAAAATTAATCTGCCTGAATAAACTGCAGACACAATGAGCTGCTTCAACCACAACTATATTGGGGCAGTTTCTTGGAGTCAGTCAGATTAACTAGCTGATATTTATCTAAAATGATTGCAATTAACAACCTTAAATTTCAAATAGACACCAAATGTGTAGGGAACTGAGTAGAGTTAATTCATACTCCGGTGCCCTGTTTTAGACCAGGCACAGGAAAAATCCTCTATCCTGTAAGTGTCCATGAGAAGACTTCTCTGTATTTTGCCAACTGATATATTTTTCTGAAGTACAATACACCTACAAAATAGACAAGCATTGACTCCTGTGTGTTGATGTTATATAGTAAATATAACTACTATATAGTAAGTATGGTAAATTTTAAAAAGCAGACTAAATCTCATTTTATTGGTTCTCTCTGTATGGCCTTCAAAATTATATATGTTCACGGATAAGAGAAGGAAGAACAAGTAAAAATTTGTGTGAAGATCTAGAAAATTTTTCATTTACAGCAAATTTTAAGGGATTCATTTGGCTTAAGAGCAAGGCTAGTTCCTGGATCAGGCAGAGAAGAAATTAAAATCTGCCCTTTCCAATGCACATTTCATGAAGTTTATTCACTTTTTCATAGAAACACAGAATCATTTATGTTGGAAAATACCTTTAAGATCATCAAGTTTAATCATTAATCTGGCACTGCCAAGTCCACCACTATGTCCCTGAGTGGAACATGTCTCTTAAATACCTCCATCAACTGTACTAATGAAAAATACCTATTTTGGGAGTACCTGTTTTCAGAACAGTCAGGAAATGTAGCTAGTGCAAATTATAATTAACACTTTTCTATGGAAATTTTTGCTCTGAGAACTTTACAGTCATTCATTTTTATCTTTAGGTTTAATCTGCTAAATCCTGCAAGATATGTACTCCTGAAAAATGATCCTGATTTTAGTAGGTGAGAGTTTTGGGGATATAGACATGTCATGAATTTTAGCACCGAGGTAGATGGAGGTGCTTGAGTCCTGGATCTAGCTACCTAAACCCTATCTACTGCAGAAGACAAAGAGTTCTGAATATGGGCAGTAGAACCGGAACAGGTCCAAAAACATTCTCTCTGCAGAGAGGTGCCTGTGAGATGGGACAAGTGTCAGAAAAGCAAAACCTCCATCTTCTGCAAAAGAGCTGAACTGGTGATAGCCATCCTTTTAAAAGACATCATCTCCCTGCTTCTGACAATTTGCCTCTGATTTGAGAAGAAAAATGCAATCAGACAGGGAATACTGAAAAACCTTGTTGCATGCAATTTTCCATACCATATAAAAAGGAAAGAAAGGAGGCTCAAAAGAAGTTAATTAACAAGAATCACTACTTTTATTTATTTTTCTTTTCCTATAAGAGAACCAGGGGTGTGCTTACATATTTTTTCAACTTTGACACAAAGAAGTAAATAATATTAGTCTCTACATGTGTATGTTAAATTCATACAACCAGTAATCTCAGCTTTCTTCTTACATGTAATTGTGAAAGAAATCTTATATTTTCAGAAACGTGGGACTGAACTTTCTGATGTATGTATCTTGAAAATTAATCTCTATAAGCATGACAAACTCTTCTTTGAATATTTTCCATTGTTTTCACCATTACCGTGTTGGTTCTGAGTATTGCACATAGGCAACTATAAAAAGTAGTGAATTTTAAAATCACAGGATTCCCAGCATTCGAAGCTATCATGTCTCTCTGTAAGGCCTCTTTACCCTCAAGGGAATCTATGGCTCCCCATGGTTTAGTACCATCAGCAAACTTAGTGTGCACTCAGCTCCTGTGTCCAGGTCATTGATAAAAACATTGAAAAGTTGGCCCAAAACTTGATCTCCGAGGACCCTCACTGGAAACTGATCACAAGCCAAACGTTGCCTCAGTTAAATCAAGTCTTTGTACCTGGCCCTTCTGGCAGTTTACCCATCATGTTTGTGAACATTTCCTGCTGTATGATGGATATTTGGTCCAGAAGGACACTGTGAAAACCTTACAGTATTGAAAGTTAGCTTTAGGCTAAGAAATATATAATAAACCCCCGAATATCTTTGAGTTTTACCTCGAGGACTCATATGTTCTTTGATTTTTCCAATGCACACGCAAGGTAATTGAAGGAACTAATTTTCAGCATGTTCTACCCTTTTGATGAATCTGACAATTTCTTGGAAACATCCTCCATTAGCTATTTCCCAAGAGCCTTGTACCATGATATTGTGTTTTCTTTCTAAATTTCAGAAAGCATGTATCCATTACTGATACAGAATACAAAATTAATTTCCTTCTGTCATCAATGCTTTTTCAGAAAAAAATATGTATACCTTTATATTATGTTTCAATTCATTGTTGCATAAATAAAATTAAATCTTTTTTATGATATATTAGAGATGAAGTTGTGTTCAGAGATTAAATTAAAATAAATTCCAAATGCAAGCGTTATTTGTTAAATAAATTTCTGATTACGTACACATGTTTCCAGGATTGATAAAATGAAATCCTTTCCTTTCAGTCACTAATCCAAATAAACCAAACAACAACAGCAAAAAGATTGCTTCCAATAACATTAAATATCTAGAAAAGAATTTTAGTTTTTCTGTGAATGCATGATAGGTAATTTCAGCCTTTTAAGAAATATGGTTCAGAACGAACCTTAGAAAATTAGGTGCTGATGCAACAGCTGAATCAGCTGAACTGGCTGAAAATGTCAACAGACCAATCCTTCTCACAGAGGTCAGGACTTCTGTTTTCATAAGGATCTGAAGGTTATGCCAGGGGGAAAATAATGCAGTCATATTTTTTTGAACTTAGTAAAGGACTTGATTTTTTCCTGTAGAAATTATCTAATCTATGGTTCAAATGGAATTTAAGATTTATTTGTTAGGGAATGGGGTTGGGGAATTTAACTGACTCACCTTCAAGTTTACTGTGGATTTTCCAGTCCAATAAATATTGTTAGTCTTTGAAACTAACTCCAGCTAGCTGCAGTGTCACACACCAGAGGTGAGTGGACTATTGCTTACTATAGAAAAAGAAGTGTGTTTGAGTAATAGGAAGGTATTCATATAAATTGCTAAATTCTGAAGGATCAGACTATGCAGACAGTTATACAAACATAACTCTTAAATGTATTTGAGCAAACCAAAAAATTAGGCACCAGCATATAGTTTTTCACATTATCAGAATCAAGTGTGGCCTTTGGGGCTATATTGCACAGAAAATACTAACACTGTATTTTGGGAATATTTACCTGGTGAGCACAACTTAGACTGGATTAAAATCATATTCCAGTGCAACTCCTTTCTCAGAAATCATGAAACATTCCACTATATGTACAAACAAATAATAGGTGTTCCTATATATTCTGATTTATTTTAAATTTAAATTAGTCCGATAACATCTGGGTTATTTCCTTACAAAAAAAAAAAAAATTACTTCTGGTTTCCTATATCTTGAATATCACAGTAGAATAAATTATGGCCCAGATTTTAAAGCATGTGGGTTCAATTTAATCATAGTGGCTTACTATATTGCATATGAAGTAACAGAGCAAGGATGCAAGGAAACTACCACAGCTTGTCCTTGTACAATGGGCAATGTTGAGGTTAAATAAAAGTGGGCAAACTTAGGTACATGTTCAGTTAATTTTCTGTTATTCATAACCCATTGTTTATAACTAATGGCGTCTTACCATTCTGTATCCCTTATGACATGCCTTTGACATCATTTATGTCAAATCACCAGAGTGTCTGACACGTCATTTTGTAGTCTGACATGAGAATGTCGTGAAATAATGAAATGATGAAGAGAACAATATCTTTCTTGGCATACTGGAGTCACTTCAAATATAGATATCATCTAAGCATCATGCGAATAGCTTTGTATGGCAAATGGTGTATTTCTATAGTCCCATGCTTTCTTCTGCAGCAACTCGGAAGTGTGCTAGCCACAATCTGAGTGGACTGAAATGACATTGAATTGTTGAAGCTTCTTAGCCCTCCTTCTGCTCAAATTCCCCACCCGAACCCCAAGTGTGCTGTCACAAGTCATACTAGACAGGCTGAGTGTCCATTTTGTGTTGAAATCTATATGTAATTCCATTACGCAATCTCCATGTAGCTCTAAATTGACAGCAGAAATGTCAAACATAGTTAAGTGCAGAAGATCTCTTTCCAGAATCAGAAACTTTTGGCACAAGTAACTCAGTGTATTCAAAACAGCATATTTGAAGTTTCTTTAACCTGAGGACAGCATATCTGTGAACTGAGGAAGAGAAAGATAAAACAGGTTTGAATACACAGATGGCTTTATTTTAAAACACATGACTTTTTGGTAACTTCTCAACAGAAAAACTGGCTTGGTAAAAAGATTTTGTGAAAGATATCCTTTTTGATTGGCATATTGTAGCTTCAGAGTAATGCTTCTAGGTAAATTAATGAGAGGTCAGAGTGCTTTTTCATTATATGAGAGCATTACTTTGCTTCTTTCAAATGAAAAAAAATTGCAACTTCTTTTTATGAAAATACACATATTGTATCTATTGTTATGCTAAAATGTATAAAATAAATGTGGTAGTGAGTATTCTTAAAAGGTTATATGCTGGTTTAAATTTTAGCCTTCCATTACATGAGGAACCTCGGAAAAAACCCCAACTTACTGAACCTCTGAAAAACTTCACTCCTTTAGTTTCAGTTTGACACAAAATCTACTGTCCTCAGTGGAATTCTATCTGTATTCAACAAAACCTTTGGAAAACTTATTGGGCTTGAGGTCAGCCCACTGAAAAAAATCATGGGTTTAACTTAACCATTGTTTTTATTTAATCCTCACTTTTATTCAGGTAATTTACACTCCATTGAAAACATTACTTTTTGGGGCACCAGTCTCAAATATTTCCATTTTCTCATCCTCACTTCTTATATTGCACAGTAGGACATTGATGATACAAAAAACAAGACTGAGTTCACTACATTCACCTACATCATAAGTAACTGCTGAATATATATATTCCTGCACAATCTTTGTTCAATCTAACATGTACTTCAAGTGCAAAAAACACAAGTTAGTTACTGATAATTAATTGACCCGAAAGAACCTATCAGTTTATTTCTGTATTATAGATATAAAATAATATAATATATCTATAATATATAAATATATTATAGATATAATATAATAATGTAATATAGATAGAAATTTGACCTGTTTTATTTTATGAGAACCACCTGTACCAAGGTGCCTGGGCCACCTTCCACAGTCCTCAGAGCATTAACGCACACACCTGAGCTAAGCCATCAGGGCTTCCATTATTGCAGACTATCAAATGAGTAAAAAAATAAGCCATTTTGTGTTTGCATCTGGTGAAAGACAGATCAATTAACTGAGTCATCCTGTTGCTCAAAGCTATAGTCAGGTGTTACGCTTATATTCTTAATAAAAGCCCTGAAATCTGATACTTGGTTGCTGTGAACTTATACCAAGGTACTAATACTGATCTAAAAAAACCTTGCTATTTCTGAAGGAAAAAAAAATTTAAAACCCTTTGTCTCAATTTGAATCTAACCAAGTTTTTAGTAGTCACAATGTCTCATGGACTCAAAGCAGTGTTTTAAGTCTATCAACAGCTTGTTGAAATCTTGAAGTCTAGAACACTCTTAAAAAATAATTTTCATTTCAGACAATATTTAAGATTAATTTCAGAGATTATTTGCTGAGGGTTTTTGTATTCAACTGTATATTTATTTCATTTTAGCAGCTCCTTCAGACCTTTTCACAATAGAAGTGAGTTAAGCAATTAGAGAAATCATATCAAAACGTCACTATTAACTTACTGAGAAGGCTTATTATGGAAGCAGTGTATTTGACACTCTTTCTGACACTCTTTCAGTGGGGATTATTTTGGAATAAACAAATGTTACTTACTTTGGTACAAACTGATGAGATAAAAATAGTCCTGAATCCAAGTACCAATTATAACTATAATTAATTAGTGTTCAATTTAATTTCAGTTCACCAAATTCTTGAATGTGACTAAACCCAATTAATGACAATATTATTGCCAGGAGTAAAGTGTGCTTGCTGATCACATAATGAAAACAGTGCAGTGTCTGCATGTAGGGCAGTAAGCATTTTATACATGCTGCATGAAAAGTCAGGTTCTTATACATTTTTCCTAAAACATTGAATTTAGAGAAGTGGACCTTTCCAGGTAAAATAGCATATTTGCCTTTACCAGTAATTTAGAAAAATGAGATTTCCCGTATTAGTTACCATCTTAAGTGACTAATATTTCTTGTCCACGATGTTACATGATTGTCTGGATCACTTAATCAAAAATACACAAAGTCTTCATAAGAAAGCTATATAAAGCCCTGCCTGGAAAAGGAAAATAACTACCCAGATTGCTAACTTTAAAATTAATGAAATACATATTTTTGGAAAAAGCACAAACCTGTCGTGATTTATCTCACCTGCTCCCAGATTTCCCACAATTTCCTTGATTTTTCTCTCACATGCTTTTTGCTTCCTGCCTGAAAAGTGTGTTGCTAACATATCATAATGATTATAGGATACCTTCATGTAGCCTAACATCTACAGCACATATGGGTAAAGCACATGCCTATCGTAAATCTAGATTAAAAATTGAAATATTGTCATCTGTAAATGCTAGTCCTCATAATTTTGGAATATAATGTCTTTATAAAATTTCCTGTGTACATTACTTTGATTCCAGCACCACTTGTAAATGCACTTAGATAACAAGAGTACTTCAACACTTACTGTTTAAGTAATTTCAAGAGTTTCAATACAAACAAAAGCTTATCATTCAATAGAGTATCTATGAAAAACTAATTTCATATCCTTGGACAGCTTATTATAAAAACTTTAAAATAAGTTCTAGGAGCTTCCTCTGCCCCAGTTGGATCAGAGTCTCCCATTTTCTTTTAAGAAGTGTTTGCATTTTTCAAGCAGGGATAACACCCTTAACACATTGTCCTTCGAGGAGGCAGCAGTGAATGTCCTTATTAATGTTATCTTCCTTTTCTTTTCTTCCAGGGAGGCAAAAAAAAGGCAAGGGGAAGAAAGATAGTCTTTAGAGACCTGAGAGGTTTCTGAATATGGGAAGTGTCAGTAGAACAAAACTTGATCTGAAATGCAAATGTGGTACATAATATACAATAATTGCTGTGAACAGGGATATAATAATTTTTAATAGCAATAGGAAACCTGCTCCCATTTCCTGCTAACAAAAACATACAATGATCTGAAAAATCTTGTTTTCTCAATGACCTACAGAATATAGTGTATAAAATCATTTTTTAAAAGTGAGTGATGAAAAAATCACTTCCCCTTTGAAAACCAGCTCTTTTTACAGATATTCTGTGAACTACTCTCTCTAATTTACTGTAGACTTCAGCTTTTATATCAAGTCATCATACTTGGTAAAGATGGTGATTTCCAAAAGCAAGAAAATCCAAGCATTTAAAATTCAATATTCAATCTATGTTTCTTTATGAAACTCAATCTCCTATATTTTTCTCTATTCCATTGATACTGCCCAATTCTTCTACTGAATATTTCTGTTTGTTCTACTTTCGTTGGATTACACATAGCCTTTTCTCTGAAAACAAGAAGGAAAAGTGCAGTTGCTGCTGTCTCCATCTTCCGCTATTGTATGAATTGGCACATCCACTAATTCTTGATTACACAAATGCTAAACCCTCTCCATGAGCTACTGGATCAGCTTGCAGACTTCCTTATTGTTCTCAAAGTACCTCCTTACGTACACATTTCTAAGGCATGACTTCTTTTTGTAAGGTCAGAATCTAAAATTAGAATTTTACATCACTGCATTTAATAATGTCTGTTAATTTAACGCTCTTTTTGTCAACATTTTTGTATGAAATTAGATTTGATTTTAAAAATCGCAGAATGCTTTTGGCTGGTCAGTTGTTATTTTGCTTGTTTGGTTTTTGTTGCTTCTTTATATTGGAGTTTGATTGTAGGTATAGTGGAAAACAAAAAGACTGATAAACTTTATTTTGAAAGAAAACTGTGTTTGCTTTGCCTAAATGAAAAACAGATGCAATTTGAACCATTTTAACTGAGTTTGTAAAGACCACAACAGCTTGATGCTCTATTTGTTTTAGAAGTGTGATATGAAACTTAAATTTGACCTGTATGTTGTACTAACTCCAGATACTTCATGCATTATCTTCAATTAACCAGCATTCCTCTTTCTAAGCTTCATGGGACAATATACAGAATTTGATTTAAAATTTCCTCTACCAAACAAAAATAAGACAATTTTATCTTTTAGTGAAATCTGAATTATTTAATGAAACACAAAAAAAAGGTGATTTTATCTTTTATTGAAGTGCAAATAATTACTTATGTCAATTAAAAGACTGTTTTGTAAAAACTAAAATATTTAATTTGGAAGGATTTGCTGTTAAATACTTATATTACCTAAACTGTCCTTTATGTGTAATCAAAGGTAACTTTTAATCAAAACTCAATTGAATTTATCTTGCAAAGGTGTTTTCTCACTAAAACTCTATTGCTTAGTAGTTATAAATGGTCTTTTCCAGTTCTAAGCTAAACCAAGGCTCATATGTCTTGCATTGCTCTTTTGACTAATTATGTTAGCATTCTGTTTGAAATCAATTATCTAATTAAAGATAAGAGGGCAGAATGAGGCAAAACACATTCTGTGTTTCAGCGCGAGAAATCAGAAGACTGCAGCTTGTGGGATTCAGTCCAAAATGGTTATCTTCATTTTTAAATTTAATTGTTTTCACTCTTAAGTAAAGAGCCTCCAATATACTTTTTTCGACTGCCTAGACTAGCTCCGAATTGAAGCAAACCAAAACAACATCTCTACAGCCAAAGAGGCAGAGATCCCATCCTATCTTCAAGATATACAGCTATGTAGCATGCAAACCATTACCTTTAAGCGTATCACTTTTCTTGAACCAGAAAACTAGGAAGTATTGCTCAGAGTAAGCAAGGTAGTATTTGCTTACCTACTGAGTTCAGTGGAGTCTGACTTTTACCCACAGGTGCCCTGTAAATTGCAAGTAAAGTATTTCCTGGTTTTGGCTAGAGACATTGCAGTGAAGGATAGAGGGGTGCAGCCCTCCTTTCAGCACCTTCTACAGCAGTTATATGACCTGTAGCAGTTGATCGAGAGACCTATGGGTGTACACCTTTCTCCCTTTCTCTCTTCCTCCCCTTTTTCCTTCTCACCCTAGTCAGATAAGGGCCACATCCATCCTGACTATGATCTCACCTGTAATTGTCATAAATTACATGCATTACAGACTGATCTTTTTTCACTTATACTGATAAACCAGACATGTATAGGAGGATTTCCAGATTTCAAAAGTGATTCTAAAGAGTCCATTTTTGATAATCATTATGCAACATTATCTTTAAGAAATCTGAAAGTTCTTTTCTTTGGAACTATTTTGAATTAAGTGTTTGACTAAGGTTTAAGATAAAATAAGGTATATGCTTTAGACATAAAGAATGGATTATTATATTTGGAACACAGTAAAAAATTAAGACATGGAATCAAATGAGCCAAAAATTTAGAAGTCACATCCTTTTTCCTTCATACTATACTTGTTAAGAAAAAAGACCAAATAACACTATACTGTTAAGTTATTACTTTCAGTGAATACAATTTCTTTTGGCTGAATTTATTTTCCTGAAAGTTAGTAACCCCAAAAATGTGGTTACTAAAAAAATCTGTGATGGTCGATTTAGATACTGAAAAGATCAGCTGGAATTAGATAGAAAAGAAAGGCTTTTAAGCAAATTAACCTGTTTACTTGTCAATGAATCCATGAGTTTGCTTCTATTTATGTTTTTGTCATTTAAAACAATTAGAATAGGTTGTCTTCCCTTTTTGGCAGTTCAAAGCACTATCTGTGTTTGCAGAAATTAAGCATATGACCCACATCACCTCCAAAAGTCCTGGGGGAAAAAAAAGAAATTTACTTAGATAACTGAGTTTTCAGCTGTCAAGTTCCCAGACTATTACTTCCTCGGATGTTCGGTACCTTGAATCATCATAGCTCAGAAGTAGCATCTAGGCAGAATCACACCTTGATGAATCAGCTATGCTTGCACTATATGTTTTTCTTCCTCTACAAAAGGAAAAGATATGCCTGATTAGAAGCTGATGATGCAAAACTAGCATTAACATCTGGGAGATTTTCATTATTACAACTGCTGCTTCTTAATTCTGTTCCTGAAAGTCACCTCAAAGTTGAACTGAACTTGAGCCTACAAACGGGGTACCTTGCACAAAATATATTTATGCTGGTCTAAGGGCTTATTCAACATCTGCACATCATTCTACTTTTATTTTTTTTACTTACTAAATTTATGACATTTTCTAGAAAGAGTATGAGGAAAAGTCAGCCTCGGAGTCCCATAGGACAGTCAGTCCCTGGGATATCATCACTCATGTTAAAGAGGCAATGTATTGTTTTAATTACTTTCTGAATTATAAAACCATTATTCAAGGATGAAACATTTTATGCTTTGAACTGCCAGACATTTATATGCTGTATGAAATCTCACATTTTAAATTGACTCTAAAAGAATCATGTCTGAAAATCATCTGGTGTTTACATTTGAAAAGAAATCTAACATTGTGTTTACCCACAGATGGGATGGATTGTATACTGATTTCTACTGCAGTTCTGTCACTGCCTTTCAACAGTGAAAATGTTTATCTTTGGGGGCAGAATTCTTCTTCTCAGGAAACTAAGCAAGAAGAAACATTGGCAGGAGGATCCCTGCTTCAACTTTGCATGGTTTATGTCCCTTGTAAGACCCAGCATGCTGAAGATGCTGGGATCTCTCTTTACAGAAGTGAGAAGTTAGAGATGGGAATGGATCAAAAACAGAGTATTATGAAAATAATAATGTTATTGTTCAATTGAATTTTCTAAACAAAACTGAAAATATAAGAGTAATAAAAAACAGAGCCGGTGCCTATATTTTTATCTTTAAGTTTCTTAGAAAGCAGAGTACTTTTGGCACTGTATTTGATGCACGTTGCTGGGCTCTGATCTGATCTGATCCACTGATTTCAGGAACAGGTGATAGACACAATAACTTTGATGTATGCTGAAGCAGAGGAATTTTAAGCTATTTTTTCAGATCAGATCACAAAATTTATCTTACAATTTTTTTCAGATTCTTCATCGTATTTAGTTTTCTAAAACTAGGAGTACATATCATTCAGTTTTAAACATGAATCACAAAGTCGGTACAAAGCACTTTTCCCTGAACTTGTTCTTCTACCTTTGCCAACTCTTAAGGTTGCAGCCGAAGTCAGACCTAGATCTCAGAAGAATAAAACAAAGAGCTTGCTGATGTGACTAAACAACATCTTGTTCATAAACAAGGCCTTTTAAAGATAGCTCTGCATAACAAATCAGGAGCAGCTAGCTCTGATCTTCCAGTCTGGCCATCCAGCATCACACATAAAGTTTTTCTGCAGCTTTGTTGAGTTTCCAGAGGCCCACAGTGCAGATGTCGGCTTCAGACAGCAGCAGTGCAAGTCAGAATTACATTTATGCCAGCCAGGAACTGCTGTGTGCCTGAGGGATTTCTTAGCTGCACCCAACTGTGCAAATGGATCCAAATTAAAGTAAAAAATCCAGCCAACTAAGTTGTCATAAAATCGCCATTAAAAAATTATACAATTCTTCATTAAATCCTTGGCTTCCTATTTATAATTAGAGAGGTGTGGGTAAGTAGAATAATTTGAGCATTTGCAGCTGAGTTATTCCAGGTGTTATTAAACTAATATGATGTAACTGATGTGTAGCATACTGCTTACTGTCCCTTAGGAACTGCATGGAGAAAATATGTTGTGTCTCTGAGGCCAATAAGATGGGGAAAACATTTTAATGAAAAAAGGGAACAGTTTTAAGTCGCATTTTAACAACATAATCCAAACTATACTCCTGCATTTTATGGATAAAAACACTTTCTTGCTGTGAGACAGAAAATATAATTAGCATGTTTGAACAGTGGAGGTTTTGTCAAATACCAAAATATAAAATGATGCAGACAAATGAGCATCTGAGTGGTAGGAATACAGGCCCGGAGAGAAATACTCATAACAAGGAACATCCAGCCTGTTCACAAAGAGCCTGCCAGTTGCAGGCCTCCATGAATTCGCTTCATTTATTAAGCAGAACAGGTTTGAAACTGGGGGTGATGAACAGAACTACTGCATGTTTTGTGCTTGATCTGAGGGATGATGAAAACCCAAAGAAATACAAGCTCTGAAGGAAGCTAAAGTGGCTGCAATGCAGTGCTGCTGGTGTGCCATTCTTGAAAAGCATTAAATTTTGAAGCACTGCCAGCATCAAAGTGCAAAAATTATTATTTAGTCTGTTTCACAGCAGTAATATCTGGTCTAAGGTTGAGTAAAGTTTGTTTAACAAGCTATGGACAGAATGTGGAAAGAGAGGCATTTGCATTAATGGGAAAAAAATAAAATGAAGACGTGTTGGACCTGAAAAATCTTCTGCCACAAATCATTTTAATTACCACATACACCAGTTTCCCAAAGCATAATTATATTGACATACTTCTCAACTTCCCCTGGGAGTATTTTGGATTTTCATCCTTAATGTTAAATGTGAAATATTACCATACCAATTTGTAAGCCTAAGAAACCACCATTGTTCTTTAAACAGTGTCCTAAGTTCATGTTCCTGCTACACCTTGCCAAGATATCAGTAGTGAGTTGTTGGTGACAAATATGCACTGCACACACCCCTGCACCCATATGCTTTTTTGGAGAAGAAAGACAGAAGAAATTTCATTCACCAGAAAAGGTCTGCAGAAGAGTTTCACATCATTCTGATTTGGCAACAGTGGTAGCAAAAGACACACTAGCCAAGTTGCACAAGGCTCACACAGATCCTGGAAGACATTTCAGACTTCTGTTAGTGCTTCATCTTTTCTAAACAGAGCAAGTTTCTCCTGAGAGCCTGATCCCAACAACAAAGTGAATATCAGACAAGCTTCTATTTCCATGGTCTGATGTCTGTATTTCAAACCAAAAATTATGAAGTAAAGACTGTCTTGTACTTCTTTGAATTGAGAAATCACATAGTCAGAACAAAACCAGTACAAATTATATCCTCTTTGGATTTAGCATAAAAATTAGTCACAGAATGGATTAAATACTGCCATGATCTCCCATGATTAAAATATCACCAATTCTTGTCATGTACTGTTAAATGCTTAGGTGCCAACCTACTTGTAAGGATTTTAGCATCAAATAGACTACTTAGCAACACACCCACATTTTCTTTATTCCTTTTACAGAATACAGAAAGAAATGAAGGTATCTGCTGTTAAGCTGGTCAAAACAGTTATGGATGAGAAATGTTGTAACTTCAAAATATGAAAATTTAGAGGAACGTGTCAGTTTCTATTAAAATGTCAGTGGGAAGCCTGGGAATTCAGAGAAGAAAAAACTAAACAAAACAAAAACTGCAGGATCTCTGTAGGCAGTACTTATACACATGAGAAACAAACAACATGAATCCATGCTACTACTTTCAGTTTACTGTAATAAGAACCAATTCACTCTCTGAGTCCCACATAAGTACCGATGTCATCAGCGTATTTGTTATTCCAGGAGTTACTTCTCTCTTCTTTATAGAAAAAGAGAATACATATTATGTAATCTTATTTTTTTGACACAATTGAATTTCTAAAGCAAAATACCCTAATCTTTCACCTCGTTTCTCCAAGCCTGTACGATACAACTACACAAGACAGGGAAAGAAAGGTTGAAAGTCAACAACTAGCAGCTTCCAAGTAGAGCTGTTATACTACTTAGCTCAGCAGGCATTCCTACAAAGTGCACATTATGTGTGATCTTTGTTATGATTTCTTCTCACTTGTATCCAAGTCTCTACATTCTGTTTTTTGGCTCTATTCTTTACTTTTGGTCATTGTGATGAGTTGCTCTTGGCTGGATGCCAGGTGCCCACAAAGCCAGTCTATACCTCCCTCCTCATCAGGACATTGAGAGGAGAAAATAAAGACCAAGATAAAGACAGTTTAATAAAGTAAAAGCAAAGGTCATGCTTGCAGAAGCAAAGGAAAACAATTATTCTCTACTTCCCATCAGCTGATGATGGCCAGTGCCTGCCCTTCCTCCACCTTTCCCTTGGCTTTTATTGCTAAACAGGCTTCATACAGTATGGAATATTCCTTTCCTCGGTTTGAGTCAACTGTCCTGGCTATGTCATCTCCCAGAATCTTGCCCACCATTGTGGGAATGCTGCAAGCACAGCCTTGATGCAGGGCCAGATCCATTCAGCAACAACCAAAACACTGGTATGTTACAGACACCTTTCAAGCTAGTACACAAAGACCTGAAAATGATTTTTTTTTTTTCTGTTCACTGCTGTTACCTCACTTTTTATGCTTGATCTCAGTGGTTTCCAGTCAAAGACCAAGGCATCACCTTTGTGGTTCAAGCATTCTAAAGGTAAGGCACAGTACTGATGTTAAGGTAGTAAATGTTGAGGTATCTGCACTGGGTTTGTGAAATTTAAAGGAGCATTGAGCATATCTATCTTCATCATGCAAGGCTAAGCCACAAAAATGTTGTAAACATCTGATCTACACCAGTTTCAAAATGCAATCCCTTTCTTACTTTCTTCTAGTTTTAATGAAGGAACAATCAATAAAATAAAGTTTTGAAAACTAAAACACAACTCTGTCTCAAAGAGTTTTATATGTGACATGGATCTGGTAAGTGACAAGGCCACAGCTCTCTTTGTCCCGTACTCACTAGTTGCCCAAATTGTTCTCCAGTCAAGGGAACTGTCACCTAAAAATTGATCACAAAGATTGAGAAATACTCACAGTATTTCACAGGCATAACTGAGATGTATAAACTCAGACTGTGCAATTCAGTTATCAGCTTGGATCTGAGCAGTCCTTGAGAAGTATCTCTCTCTCTGCATGAAGTCCACAGGAGCATTACAGTGAAGGTTCTCCTACATTAGTACTCGTTCTGGTACATTGATCACCAGTGGATCCATCTTCAAGGTCCCACAAATTGTTTATAACAACTGAGATCATCAGCTAGAATAAGGATGTGTTCACTGTGTATAGCAGTAAAGTTTAATTCTGAATAATGAGGGAACAAGTATTAAAATAACAAACCAAAAGAAAAACAAAAGGCTACGTTTCTCACTTTTGTGGTAGGTTGAAAATGTATCAGATTTAGCAGATGCTTGGCATGTTTGATTTCAACATGATGAGAAGTCCATTGAATGAATGGGTCAGGATTTGTAATAGCACATTCTTTGTTAGAATTGCTGATGTTCTTGATCACAAGACCTGCTTGATTGTGTTTAATGCTTAATTCCTTTTCATATTATATCATACATCAATTTATTTATTTTCTGCCAGATCAACAGGGAACCAAAACAGTTGTCTTTCAAATTTTTGGCCATATTTATGAGTATATTATTATCCATTATGTACACTGACCACCTGAACTATCATCTTTCACTCTGACAAATACATTCCTAATGCAGTCAATACTCCAATTGCTGGTGAAATAGCTACACTCTAAATCACCTATATTGTGAGGATTTTTGGCACACTCTTTTGTGATTATCTACTCACCTCTGTCATTTAAACTATTACATCTCTTTTGTTGTCAGTGGAATGCTGTGAAACTAAGAAAGAAAAGAGAGAAAGCCAGGTTCATAATTAAATCCTACGTTAGAATAAAATGTCAGGTCTTGAAGGTCTTATGTTTGAAGAGGAAATAAATTATAATTTGTAGTGATGTTAGGGCAAGAGATAATGTCAAAAGCATGTATACATTTACACACACACAAATCCATGTATTTGCTACAGTTTTTATCATATACATTCAGTGAGGAAGAATATGAAAATATTCCAGTTTTTCAGTTGTACAGAGTACTTCTGCAGTGGCTTGCTATATTGTCAACTTTAAATGTGTGATATGGTCAAGGACATGTTCAGTTTCTGAGGGCCTGTTTTTCACAGGAAATGGATTATCAGAGGGAAGGTATAGAATGAGTTATAACTGTTCCTTCACACAGCTATATTATCTATATGTAAGTAGGAAATGTACTGATGTACTTCACATAAATACACAATTTTATTTCATTTTCTTTCCCTCTCCTTCCTAATTTCTTTCCATTCCTTTTCTTTCCTTCCTGGCTGTATTGATGCCAAGATGATTTTTTGCCTTTTCTTTTATATACCTTTTATATAGTTTTTATATAGCTTTTATGTATCCACAAGTATTAGCATGCATACTTGTAATTCTTTAAGTCTGATAACTTAGCATAGTCCTAGTATTCTGTTAAGCCAGGAGACCAAACACCCCAGAAGCCACATAGCCAGGAGACCAAACATTCTACTATCTTGGGGGCCAAGGTGCCCTTCTAGAACATATCCTATAAACGAGAGATTTGGCCCATCCAGGAGGAAATTCCATAGATGGGGAGAATATCACACCATTTACCCAAGCCCCCTTATTGGGTACTCTTGTTAGATATGCTAATTTGAAAGGTCTATAAATTGTATACGCGATTTACCGTGAGTGTGCATTGCAGCACATACCACCTTGGCAAACGGTGCACCTAAGGATCCTTATTAAAAATACCAAGGTAAAACCCCTTATCCCCTTAACCATGTCTGGCTTTCATTTTCTAAGAGGAAAAGTCATCAGTATAGGAGAATTTTCTTTCAGTGTGTTGGATCTCACTATCTCTTCGACAAGGATTCAGTACCATCTTTTTCTGGTCTTCAGTATCTCAAGAAACAGGGTTAATTCTGCTGAGACTTCCCAATTGAAATCAAGAGTTATATAAATCCCAGTGTTTAAATATAAACTCTAGCATGCAATAAATTTGCCGAATAGCTATTAGATAATACAATTGACTTCATTTATCTGCTAAGTTAAAGGAAGTAAAAAATTGGTAAAAAAGATGTAGACAGTGTAATGAATGCCTGCCACATGACATTCTGGAGGTCCTTGTTGTTTGAACAGTTCATTTTTAACTATAATTTTCTTTTCTTATTTTGTTCATTACTGCTTTTTGGTTTTTTGAAAGTGCACTGCCAACAAAACCCCAATTTGCTGAACCTCCGGGACTGTCACCTAACGCTTTGGCCACTCACCCAAGTAAGTCTATTGCCTGCCATGTCAACTGTCTAAACACTGTCAGCAGTGCATTGCCATGTTTCTTGCGTTCTGTCTGCCCATTTTGTGGCTATGAAGCTGTGGGCAATTCATGTTCATGAGCCATCCAATTTATAGTCTTATGACAAGACATTATCACATGAGGAGACTTTATCTTCTGAAAAATCCAAAGCTGCAGCTTTGAAGAAATAGTAAATACTATGAAGGGTGTGTGTGCGTGTGTGTGAGTGTGTGTGTGCGTGTGTGTGTGAAAAACAAAGAGACTTTTCTAATGGCCATAACACAAAATTTCTGTGAATGTCAGATGAATGTCCCGTCCCATTTTGGTCCATAGGCCACCAAAGAGCTGTGTTCATCTCTGTCTCAGTACTGTCCATTCCTTTACCCCGGACATCTGGGTGATAGGCCACTCCTGATGAATTGTCTTATTTTTTCTGTGCTGTCCCTCAGGAGTCCAGTGGGACCAGTGTTATTAAATATCTTCAAAAATGACACAGATGAAGGGATCGAGTGCACCCTCAACGAATCTGCAGATGACACCAAGCTGAGTGGTGCAGTTGACACTCCTGAGGGACAAGATGCCCTGGACAAGCTTGAGAAGTGGCCCAAGACAATCCCACAGGGTTTAACAAGGCCAGGTGCTGGTTCTGCACGTGGGTCAGGGCAACCCCCGGTGCCAACCCAGGCTGGGGATGAACAGATCGAGAGCAGCCCTGCCCAGAAGGGCCTGGGGGTGCTGGGGGTGAGAGCTGGACATGAGCCAGCCATGGGCACTCCCAGCCCAGACAGCAAGTGTGTCCTGGGCTGCATCCAAAGCCCTGTGGGCAGCAGGGGAGGGAGGGGATTCTGCCCCTCTGCCCTGCTCTGGTGAGACCCCACCTGCAGAGCTGCCTCCAGCTCTGGGGTCCCAGCACGGGAAGGACATGGAGCTGTTGGAGAGAGTGCAGAGGAGGCACCAAGGTGATCAGAGGGATGGAGCACCTCTGCTATGAGGAAAGGCTGAGAGAATTGGGATTGTTCAGCCTGGAGAAGAGAAGGTTTAAGAGTGCCTCAGTTCCAGCCTTCCAGTACCTGAAGGGAGGTCATAAGAAAGATGGAAAGGGACTTTTTACAAGAGCATGTAGAGACAGGACAAGGGGGAGTGGCTTCAAACTGGAAGAGAGTAGGTTTAGATCAGATACTAGAACGGAAGTCTTTGCTGTGATGGTGGTGAGGCACAAGAACAGGTTGCTGAGAGAAGTCGTGGGTGTCTCCTCCCTGGAAGTGTTCAAGGCCCAGTTGGATAGGACTTTGGAAAACCTGCTCTAGTGGAAGGTGTCCCTGCCCATGGCAGCTGGAACTAGAAGATCTCTGAGGCACCTTCCAAGCCAAGCTATTCTATGATACTACCATTCTTTGATTTTTTGATTCTGTGATACAGAAGTTGGTTCATTTTGTTGATAGTTTGCACTATTTGAGAACAAAAAAACACCCTAACACCTTAAGGTTAAATCCATATTCTGAATAGACATGTGTCTAAACAGTAGGTGCATTTCTGTCCTTTGGCTTACAGCTACTCTCACTGTGATTTCCCTCTGTCTCCTGTGTCAATCTGATTGCTACCCTAACCCTCTCTCTCTGCCAGCTCATCTCAAAGTCTTTCATAATGCCTCCTTTTAGTCACAAAAATTCTGTCTTCCCTTGCTCCGCCCAGCAAGTACCTCACTGCTCAGCCCCCTGCACAGGAGTCACCAGACAAAGAAACCCTGATCAAATTCCAATTTAAGTTTCCCCGCTCTCAGTATTACACTGCACGGCATCTCCTGACAACATACAGGGAAAATTACAGAAAAGGCCTTGCTGATCTCCTGAACAGAAAATGCTTACTTCACTCAGCCCATGACGGTTCTGTGAAAATTCAGCATGCTCACGACAATCAGCATTGTAAAAGAGCCTAGTAGTCAGTCTCTGATAAGTCTTTATGATGTTGTCTGGCTGCAATTTCAAAAAATTATGCTTTTGTTAAGTCTGGACAGTAGTTTTTCTAATCTCAAAGGACAGTTCTTCTATACTCAATAGCTTGAATTCTAGCAAATGCCAAAGTTTTTAGTAAACTAACGTCTGAAATGGCATAACCACATGGAGTCTGGCTGTTCTTTTATGCCCTTTAAACAAAGGCATGCAACCAGCACGAAAATTCTGCCCAAAATGCTTAAAGCTTGGCAAGCTTAAGCTGAGGTCAAGAATCCCGTAACAGAGACCATTACCAAATTAACATTAGATATCATTGCCAATGCCATCTGTTTCTTAAAGCACTTACAGGAAGAAAAATTTGTTCAATGCTGATGAAGCATTATGTTTTAAAGAAAAATACATCATGATAGAAAGGATGAGTAAGAACAGAATGTCTGAGGTATTTTGGTGTTGTTTTTTTTATTTTCTTACTCTATGGAAGCATCACACTTTGCCTTTACAACTGTACAACTGCCTCAGGAACTTAAGCACAAAATTCTCTGCCTGTCACTGCACCCTTGCATAACCCTAACAGTATACTCTTCTACTAGAGATAACACCTAAAAATAGAAGGTCAAGTTTTCTGACATCTGCAACTTCAGTTTCAAGAGGATATCAGTTTTATCTATGAGCTTCAAACTCTAAACAGAACGTGCTACTTGAATGTTGTCTTGTGCTGGACTTTGCATGAGCCAGGCAGAACAAATTTACTTCTTTTTGTCTTCTTGGAAACAGAAAATGTACAACCAACTCAGTCAAAGTCTTTGGAACTTGAAAATAAAGGGAGAAAAAAATTGATTTATTTATTAATTTTCTCACAAATTTATACTTTTGCTTGTCATTTCAAATGTTATTTTTACTGCATTTAGAAACCAATTGCTCGACTCTAGAGATCTAAAACACACACAAAACAAAAGTCCACTGAAAATATTCTATTAATGGAAGGAGGTGATGGTTAGTAGTGTGACTGCCTAATATGTGTTAGAACTACTCTCACTAGAACGTATAACCCCATTTTTGTGTTTACCCAGAGAATCTAAATGATCCTGTAGAGAACAGACAGTTACTAACATTACAGAAATAAATGGCTCAATTCCTTCTACCTAGCATCCTTATTAAACATGGGAGTCTAATCAAATACTGGAGACTCTTGTAAATGAGCTAGCACAGACTAACCTGGGGTCTTGTTTTAAAATTGCAAACATAATGATTAGCAGCTGCCTGAAGCCTCGAGAAAGAAAACTGAGAGGAACTAAAACCTTTCTTTAATTCTACATTTTCATTGTGAAAATTGAGGCAACATGCTTTTATCTTTTTGTACCTAATCAAATACAGGTGGAGACGAGCCAAAGGGGGAGAAATGAAAGCAAAAGAGATACTACAGTTCTAGTGTTTATTGGGGATGTAAGTCAGTCTCATTAAACAAAACACACTAAGTCACTGGGTTTTCATAAACTGTTGCATTGTCAAGCTAAAAAATATTAAGGTTTTATCTTACTCCCCACTGTCTTTTAAAATAAACCTATATACCAGGATGTAGCTAAGTTCATATGTCTATAGGAACACTGTTTTACTGAAATAGCTAAGGTTACTCTGGTTAATTTCTGAATGACAAATGACACCTCCACTGCATTTTAAAAAAAATACTCTAAAACTAAAGGAGATTTTTTTTTTCTGGAAAAATAAAGTTCTTCTCTTAATTGGAACCAAACGTACTTCAATGTATTTATGAAGAATCAGAAGAAATTTTACATAATATGTACAACTAAATAATAAAACCAAAAGCCTGCAAAATTTTACTAAGAAATCCCTCTAAGTCCCCCCCTCCCCTATTCCATACTCACTGTTGCTGGCATGCAAAAATTAATATTTGTTTCATTGCAATGAACATTCTACCAGTTCCCATATCTTTTATTTAAGTTCTAGACAATGATGTGTTTTACAATGATAAAGACCTATTACGTATGTGTTTTATGAAATGTGAATTATTCCCACCTCCTTTTGAACAGATGTGTTCTGCCTGAGAACAAACTTCATATTACTACAAAATACAGACATAAAAATACTTCTACGTATCCAGGCTACTTTCTTAGAGTAAAAGAAAAATAAAAGCGATAGCTCAGATTAGAAAAAACAAATGTTCATTCATATCAATGGATGAGAAGATGGCAAGATGTCTTAGAGATGACACATTTAATGCAGTTCCAGCCTCTTATCTGGTCAAGCAAAAGTAGTCATTTTTGTGTTTAGTCTAAATTCTAAATACCCTTCTACCATTCAGAATCTCCACTCCCAGGTTGGATATCAGCTCCAGATCTGAGCAGAAGCTTCCAAGATAACTACTTGGGAAGTAGTGGTGGACTTGGATGTCTAAAAACACAGGTACAGGGGGTTCAGTATCTAGCACATAGAAGACAGCAAAATTTTTAAAAAAATGTTCGAATTCTTATTTTCATTTTTTCACTGTAATTACTGTAACAAAAACTACTATAACAGAAAAAGAAAAGAAGAGTCTTGACAGATAGTGCTCCAAAGTGCCTTCTTTTTTTATAATTATCTATTAAGTAGAGCACTTATATAGCCATGGACATGCACTCAGAGTATATGTGATTATGCTTCATCTCTGCATTGCAACAAAGTTTAGGAAACTCTCAAATCCCTGCCTCCATGGGCTGGGACACTTAAGGCAATGAAATTTCCACAAAGAAGCTTTCAAGTCCTCACACAGGTCATCCTACGAGTGAGTGGACGCAGTAAAGGCTGTCAGGCAGCCAGTGGAACACAGCTGGATGATTAAAATACAAGAGAACCCCTTCTATACAGAAGTTCCAGCTGAACATAACCAGAATTAGTCTTACATATTAGCCAGCCATCAGCCAAATTCGTAGTGCAAAAAAAACCCCCACAAAAAATAGCTTAGAAAGCTGTGCAAGTCATGTATATAACACACAGATTTTTCACTCTTGAGAATACATATGAAGAAACATAATACTCCTTATAACTGGACTGCAAAGAAGTGAAGTGGGAAAAATTAGGAATTAAGATGTACAAAATAAATTTCCAGGACCAGAAATTGCTTAAGTTTGAAAATTTATCTGCATTACCTGTAAGAATTCATAGAAAGACTTACCTTTCTTAGGAAAAATAAATACTACAACATCAGAGGCAGAACAAAGCGAGGTGAAATAGATTTCTCATAGCAGTTAAATTCTTGCAAGAATACCTGAATCCAGTTGTGTGTTATATTCACAATTGTGTGTTAAATTCAGAGCTGACTTATGTAAGTCCAACTCTGTTTAACAAGGTTGTTTAGGTTTGATTTTAAAATTTTTGATCATTATAAAAAAATTACCCTATGAAACCTAAAATGAAAAGTGTTTTTTTCTCCTAAGTTCTCCCTAGCGAGAAACTGAACATTAGTGATCATAACACAGATATTAAGGGATGTGGCATGTTCAGAGTGAACTCTGACTTCTCACTTCCTACACTCCACTGGAACCTGCATCCTTCATCTAAAGAATTAAAACATATGTTTTGTTTTTGTAAATGCTTGCCCACACAACCAAAAAAAAACCTTTGAAAGAGGAAACACATCTGGGCATGTTGTGGTGTTCGTTTGGAAGGATATATTAAAAGGAATATAAGCTATATTTGTAAAGGAATAAAGAAATTAAAACTTGGGTATGAAGAGAAAAATTTAGATAGAGAAGAGACAGAAGTTAGGTATTTTAGGTGGAAAAAGAAAGAGTTCTAGAGAAAAGGTTTGCAAAGCTACGATGACAGAAGTGTTTTGGTGGCATTTTTTCAACTACTAATGAAAGCACTATGTAGCTAAAATGTCAATGTTTTTGCCCCAAAGGCCAATGTATTATGCTACTACTTCACAATGCCTTCATGTATAACGCATATTTGTACAAATAAGTCACAGCAGAGAACCTAAAGGGCTCAATTCTTTGTTCCTTGAGGCTAATGTCAATGATAACTCTCTTTGACTATAACAAAGAAAGTTCGGGCTTCCAGTCAACTGGTACCATAAATCAATTTACGCTGGGTGTGATAAGCTAGTGAAAAAACTGCGATAATACCATGTAACAGAGAGCAAACTGGAGTTAAATTTTAGCCACATAACTGCTCAGAAATTCTACAACATTTTACCTTTCAGAAAAGTAAACCTTTTATTCATCTACTTTTGTAACTTCTTTTTTTTTTTCAGAAATGCATTCCTTGATTTTATAATAAATTCCATGTATTTCGTATTTAAATGCGTATTTAAAGTGAAGTAAACTCAGCCATATTTTGTTGGCAGTGTCAGTATCTTATTAATATTAGTCTCAGCTAATGTCTAAATTCATTGTATTGATTTACAATTTTATTTGTCTGTTAACAAGTCTTTACAAAATGTAAAGAATCCTTGACTAGCAAATGAAATGTTATGAAAGAGAGCAAGAAAGCAAGAGTGCCTCCAAACTGAATTTTTAAAAAACAGTAAAGAGCATTCTGTAATGCACATTCTCCCTTTTACTATTCTTTCTAATTAGTTGTGTTTTAAGAATTTATGCAATTGAAAACAACAGTCCTGGATGCCTGGCTCATGGTCCCTAATGCAGTGACAAAAACCAAATTAGTTTGATGCAATTTGCACAGCTTTTTCTGTCTTGCAGTTATACTGAACATATAACATGGATGAATACATTTCCGGTCTGGTTACAGTTTGCACTTCCTCCTTTGTCTCAGGGCTGGTTTTGCATACCAGTTGTAATGCATGTGAAAACAGAAGTATCATATACTTGCTGTTTCAGTAGAACAAAACAAGTTAGAGCAACCAAGGTATTAGTCTTTCCCATTCTTTACGTGATGGATATGGGAGAGTAATTAATTGATGTATGGCTTGGCATGAAAAAAATTCAGTATCTTTCCTAAAATAAATTACTTTTTTTTCCTGTGATTTTAAGAATCAGTTCAAACTAAGGCTTTTCTGTAGTAATCTGTATTTAATATATGCAATCTTGGATCTCTTTCATTCCTGAGATGAACTCAGGTGATCAAATGAACTTACATAACTAGCATGAGAATTAGTATCTAACAGCAATTCCATCTAAGTTCTATGTAATCATTTACTCTTCCTGACAACACTAGCTGTTTTCTCTTTAATAAGAATATTTAATTTCTTGAAAATCTGGTATAAATAACTCCAGCATTTTCATTTAGAAAAATTTAAACTATTTTCCTTTGTTAGCTGTGCTTTACATGACAAATGTCTCTCTTTACTAACAATTTTTCAGCACCTGAGCAAATGGTGAAGTTATAAACAGCTATATAGACAAGAGGTGAAATACAGGTTTTGAATGACATCAATGAGAATTTGTATTGTGGAGAACAATGAAAAAAACCTTGTACATGATGTGAATCATAGCAGACATTTCAAAATAAGTTTTAGCCTGTTCTTCATAAGGTGATCAGAACACACTATGTAAATGAATTCATCTTTTTCATCTCTTGTTTCTTTAACATGATCTACCCCCTCAAACGAAGAGAGTACTACAACCCAAAGTTGTGTAGGAAACAAGGTTACCACTTCTATGAGGTTTTTTAAGTTGTCAGAACATCATCTCTTTTGGAATTAACAAGACATTGAGCCCTAAAAATTTACCAGAGAATGTTCAAAAGAAATAATTTCAGGTCACTTCTCTTTTTGTCTTTTGAAAAGAAAAAAAATCATATTTGCTGTTTTATTCAAACTTTGCACTTTGAGTATTGAGATGAATTCAAAAGTATTTCAAAATAGGAATGTTCTTTTCTAAAGAAATATTATTGAAGACTCACTTTTTCTGAAAACAATTTTATCATCAAAGGCAAGTGATTTTTATGAAACCTGTTGCAACAAACAAATCGTCATTTTCTGAAAGAATATTCCAATGTGAATTGCCAATTTCCATTACCATTAAGCAATTTGCAAAAACATAATTCAAGTGAAAAAAACCCAAAAACAAAACAAGAAGGTACATTCTTGAACATAAAATAAGTATTTTTTGCTTTCCCTGCTTTCTGCCTTCATTGAAGGAACAAATAAACCCAACTGGGTTATTAGACCAATTATTTAAAAATGTTTGAATTCAAAGAGTAAACTATATTTCTTTGTCAGGCTGTAAACATCACTTGTAAGATCAAATATTTTCAAAAATTCCTAACAGCTAAAGTTCTAGAAAGCATAAATACTTTTACAAAATTTTGGAAAAAGCAAACAGGTTAGACAAAAAAGTTAAATATTCTCAACCATAAAGCTCAACTTGGAAATCATTTCAAATACAGAGAAACCAATCTATGTCTCTATCTCTAACAGGAAAAGTTGAGATTTCTACTTATGCATGCCATTTAAGACCCTAATTTCTATAATAACAGTAGTAAAACATCTTTATTGCTGCTTTAAAGCTTATGAAGTGGAGACAAAGAGCTGTTGAATGGTGAACTTGTTCATCATTTTATCCCAAAAATGTAATGCTAGAGTCTTTTTCTCTTCTTGAAAGTTTTGAAGGTACAAATTTTATTACAGGACTCTTTTGGCTTTGAGCCTTTCAGTCTTAACCTTTCTTTTGCACAAAAGCAGATTAATACATTCAGTATTCTTTTAAGAAGTCTGTACCTGAGTACAAGATTCGTTGTGCATAATGAGATGACTAATTAAGATGACTCTTACTACTTCGTAATTTGCATCTTCTTTTTTTGACCTGCTCTTTATAACATTGACATGGGTAACTACATTTCTGAAGAACTAACCCATTAAGTGTATCTTTTAACACTGCGCCACTTCAGCAAGATAATTTAATATCTGAGTGAACGAACTTAAAAATGCTTCTGAGAAGAAAGGACATATTTAAGGGTCCTAGAGTGCCATGTTTATTCCATTAGATGCAAATAGGGATACCGTCTCTATCAGTTTCGCTGACTATACACACAGTTAGTGAATAGTTTCTACACACAAGCTGTGCCAACATAACCCCTGCAGTAGGGATATTATGGCAAATGGAATGGATTTGGGCACAACTTGACTCCAGATACCTTGGAGAAAAAAAGGGGGAGGGGTCCTGTGGGTCCTGGTCGATGGCAAGTTGAATCTGAGTCAGCAGTGCCCTGGCAGTCTGGAGGGTCAACTGTGTCCTGGGGGGCATCAGGCACAGCATCGCCAGCCAGCAAGGGAGGGGATTGTCCTGCTCTGCTCTGCTCTGGGGCGGCCTCACCTCAAGTGAGGGGAGGGGAGAGGGGAGGGGAGGGGAAGGGGAGGAGGAGGGGAGGACTAACCTTTGCAGTTTTTGAACTTCTTGTCCTAGCACCTCATGAAGAAAAACCAGAAGGGATACTATTTTGAAAACACACTCATGGTACCGTTTCTGGGTTGAATTTGGAAGGCATTCCATCTGCCCACATCAAATTATAACTATAGTTATAGCATATATTTGGTAATACAACAGCACTATGACAGCATTATTTGGTAAACAGTGCTGCAAACTGCAAATAGGTGCCACAGTCCCAAGTGGGCAGGACGTGTCACATCCAATGTCACTGAAGAATGTCTGATCTTTAGCATCAGTTGCAGATGCCACTCTGTCCCAATAGGTCCTTTCAGCCCCAGCAGCCAGGTTTTAAGGCACAAATAGAAATTCAACAGATCTGGAAAGCGTGAGCCAACATGAAGTGTTTGACTCCGCTTTAGTGAGAGGCTGAAGTTTTCTGCAATTGGCACTCACACTGAAATATCAGTGTTATTTCAGCACAAACAGATCATATTACACAACATACATAAGAATTTTGCTAGGAAGCATCACAGGATCACCATGGTACAGGAGACAATAAATACGACAGGTATCCACACCCAGGGGACCTGACCACAACACTGGTCTCCCCCAACCTTTGCCAGAGCATACCAAGGAGGACCAGCAAAAGTTTTTTATGACTGGAACATAGCCCTCCTGCTGTCCCAATCGCATTCCACTTCAAGCCTTCCAGACACGTTGAGAGGGCAATGGCAACTCTAAGTCACCATAATCACTGCTGGTATAGCTGTGCACTCGTTGCCTGTGGATGAGGGAAAGACTCTGGATGTAGTCTACCCTGACTTCAGCAAGGCCTTTGATATTGTCTTCCATGTCATTCTCCTGGAAAAACTGGCTATTCACATCTTGGACAGGTGCAGGTTTCACTGGTTAGAAACGGCCTGCTGAAAGTGTCTCTAAGTCTCCATTTATTCTCTGGTACTCTAGGAAAAGAGAATGCTGGTAGCCCATCATTAGATGGAGTTTCATAAGCTGTATGAATTAATACACATTTCAAGTTATATTTACCTAATCACACACATATATGTCTACTAACTCTATATATAAGACGTAAAAGTACAAAGAACAGGTATAGTATGAAGTACTTTTATAAGTTGCCAAGATAAGCAAGTTGCAAATAACAGTGTAACTTGTTGTAATACAATATATATTAAAGAACTGCAACCATTGTTCTTCACAATTAAAGTATCAATAGGACTATACACATGGTGAAATGAGGAGTTATAAAATTTACTCTCAAGTAGCTTCCTCAAATGGTGCATCGAAGTCCTGCACCTGGGATGGACTAGCTGTGTGAAGATGAGGACCAAATAGCTAGGGTTACATTTTTAAAAAAGGAACCCAGTCATCCTATTAGCTCACTGTGAGCTTGTAGCACCACCTTACAGTAACATCCTGAGCCCCATCAGGAAAAGCACAGATAGCAGATTAAGGAAAGTAATTACTCCACTCTAATCCACACTAGAGAGATCACATTTGACATACTGCTGTGGATTCCCCACTGCCACAAACAAGAGACCTCAGCAGATGGCTGGTAGAATGGTTAGAGAGCTGGACTACATTATACCTGAGGAGACACAGAGGAAACACTTCTGCCTGTTCATCCTGGAGCAGATGTCAAAGAGGAATCTTATTGCATCCTTCTGCTTCTTACAGGGTGTTATAAGGAAGGCAATCAGATGCTCCTCAGGCACGCAAAGAGAGAGGATGAAAGGCATCAGTAACAAGTCAGAACATATAAAATTTCAACTTGATGGAAGAAAATAACATTTCACAATGTGAGTGGTCAAGCTCATATCTCCCCAAAAGAGTGTACAATATCTATATTCATAGGTCCTTTAGAATAGATAAGACTGTGTGCTAAGCAACCTGACAAATCTTTGAAGCTAATTCTGCTTGGAGGAGAATTAGGAATTAGGTGTCCTCCGAAGCTCCCTTTCAGACTGGCTTATTCTGTGATTCCCTGTTTTGCCTGGAAGAAAAATCATACTACTAGGGAGGAAAATTCACAGAAAAATCAGTTCAGTGTTACCCTACACTCTGTATGGAAGATCTTTATAGGCTTTATTAGTCAAAACAGGCAGACTCACATTCTTGTGTTTCTGGTTTCTTCTTTTTAGTTTTAAATAAATTATGCAGATACCAAGATTGCACTGCCTGAAAGCATTTCTAAACTGAATCAAAGCAAAGATAGATATAGTTTGATAACCTTAGGGAAGGATAGAGCCATTTCTCAATTAATCCAGCACAGGGCATATATGAGTATACATTCAAAATAAGCTTCAGGACCAATGGCAACAATTGGCTTTCCAAGACTTCCCCCTCAAAGGCTGAACATTTTTATTGCACTTCTTTTTCTCTGATAGCACCACTTCCTTTATCTTAAAGGATGGAAAGAGGGCTCTTGTCATCATCTCAAGAGGCAGAATGTTGCCATGCTGTCCTTATCTCTCCAGGTGTGAAAAAACTCACCATACCCAGCTCTCCAACTCTCCTGGAAAGAAAAAAACATGTCTTACAGTGCCATTTACAAAGCAAGACCAAGAAATATTTAGCATTGAAAGAATGGATTCATTATGCCAGCTGAACGTCAGTGTTCAAGGCAGCTTGATAATATATAATTGTGGTGTGAAGAATTTCCACATACTGTTATTGAAACTGTTGAAACTCATTTCAGTGAAAGCTCATTAGAGAAATTTGTAACAAGATAAAACTCTGGAATGCATATATGTACATGACCTCAAAATCAGCACATCTTTATATTAATAAATGCAAGAAAAGATGAACAAAATATATTGCATCTCATCAGTAAAATTCTTATGGAAATTAGGAGTTCAGAATGAAAAAACAGGAATTTGCAAACTTCATGAGGTGATAACTCTCACCATTGCTTCTCTTCTTTTTCCCATTCCATTTTCTCCATTTCCCAGCAGCAATCTGCCTGAAATAGTTATTATATGTGATTAAAGAATGCAAAAGTCTTATATGGAAAGCTGACCGCAATGTAAAAATACAGCATTTAGTTTAATCCACTGCAGAATGAGATACTTTAAGCTAAATTTTAGCTTTCTTATTTGAATATTTAAATATGCCTAACAAAAATATCCTTAAACCTTTCCACAGTTCTTCTCTTTTCATGCAGATTTTGTTTTGGATGCTTGTAGACATGCATTGAGTTAAAGAAAAATAATGTTATTTTCAAGCTCTTCAGCACTTACTATGTTAGAGATGGATTATAATGTGGATTCCTCTCCAATAAGGATAAATATGACTGTGACATAAAAATTTTATTGGCTGCCCTTTGCTGAATGATTAGTCAGAGTTTGGTGCATTTTCTACAGTTGAAGTACCTTATATTTAAAAAGATAAAAACCTTTTTCATTATGAAAGCAAAGATAATTTATGCAGCTAACATGAAAAATTCATAACTAGGAGTTTTAATAAAGAATTCTAATATTCAGAATTCTAAAGGAAGACAGAAAATGACAACTTAAACATAGCAAGATTTGAAAAACAATCATAAATTGCTAACTGAAGAAAGTTAAGATCTTCATTTCATATCCTTTTTCATTTGTTAGTGTTCATTTGCAAGCTGAGATACTTCAGTGAAATTATCTCCTGTTTTTATTATCTTTACACATGTTAAGACTGGAATATTTAAGAAAAAAAGCATATTTTTAACCAAGTGTGGACTTGGTGAACTACAGCAGCTTACACCAACTCAAGGTCTGATCAAAGCAGTAAAAATAGGAACTATTTCAAAACCGCACAAGTGAAACAAAATTCAAGACACTTTTTTACTCTAGTAAGAAAAAAATGGTACAGTGTTTGGGCAGGTTAGTAGCTACACATATTACAAAATATTTTCCTCACTTCATGCAAGGAAATTTTAATGGAAGTCAAAGCAGACAAAAATAACTTGCTACCCAGATTTGAGGAATTCTTTCCTTACTATTGGCATAAAAGGTTAGAAAGTAAGTAAGCAATAAAATCATAAAAATCTACAGAAGTTCAGTGATTCACTGCATTATTGATGTTAACATTCTAAATTGGATAATAAATTGACTTAGTGGTGTTGCTGATGGCCAAAGAAAAGTGGTAAATGGACACAGATGTAGCAGAAGGGTGACAAGTGGATTGTCAGTGGGATCTGTGCTATGCCTGTTCTTGTTCATACAGTACTGTATATCACTAATCTTCAAAGCAATTTTTCATCAGCTTAGTGATCACCAGATAACTTGAATCCATTTTGTCGTTTTCATAACACAGGCACAATATCTACTGAAATCTTAAAAGCTGAACCATTTAATAGGACCCTTTTTTTTTTTTCCCCGCCACTTTGGAGCTACAAAAAATATTAAGGAAATAAAATGTAAAGAGAATTATTGTATTTGCAACTTACATGAAATTATTTAATGACTTCAAAAATATGTGATAACATTATTACAGAAACAATTTCTCTATATACTTTCTTATGTATAAAAAACAGTGAGAAGTGTGAAGCTAAACTGGACGTTTCTACCACAATTCTCATCTGATATTAGTGTTGAAATAAATTGGTACATTAGGCCATTTGTTATGTGTTGTTCTCATCCAAGTTGGTATGAAGACAAAACCAGTGCAAGCCAACATGTACCTGAACACTGAGCTGTTTGAACAGAAGGCAGAATCTCCCTCTGCTCAATATAAAATCTTTTCTGTACACTTGACCTAAGATATTCAGGTTTGTATGTTTCAATTCCTTACTTGAATCAGATCCTGAGATGGTGTTAAATTGGTAGTTCAAGGATTAGACCTCACCTAATTATACCAGATGAGAATCAACCAGAAGGTAGTTCTATCATCACCAAAGTACCAAAAAGAGAGAGTCACATGTTCAGGGTACCAGGTCCAGCCTGGGAGATGCTAAGCACACTGGAGCATGGATAGCAGTCTAAAACTGCATCAGAGGCAGTTACAGGAGAATACCTAACAATGAACAATCAAGAAGGCTACAGGAAGTCCACCTAAGGCCTGAGGAATCAGTTGAGACAACAACTTCACAATAAAGTTTTGTCATGCAATTCTTTTACTAAACTCATTTGGATGGACAGAGGCAATCTGGAAACTATGAACCTAGCATCTGATAGGATTGTTTAGTCCGAGTCTTCTATATCTGAACCTCCAGAAACAGAAGGTTATTGAAAATGCGTGGCTGATTTTTGGAATCAATGCATCAACAGTCTATAGTCTTCAGCAGTCAGATTATCTGTGTCCTTTGCGTTAGAATAATTGTTCATTTATTGCCAGCTGATACCATCCTCTTTGTACTGTCCTGTATCTAAAAACATCACATACAATTCTGTTTGGTCAGTCATTTGCCTATTGCAAGAACCACAGCCGTTAGAGAGGTGTCAAGAAGAGAAAAATAAGACAGCAAAAGACATTGGGTGAGTTAAACTTCCTAAATACTAGAGATTCCTACTTCGGCAGATATAGCCAAAAAGTTTAAGGTGACATGATGGACAGATCAATAAGACATCAGTTCCCAGTGATTGAAGAAAGTAAATTCTTCCACTCCAGATGTCTCTTCTCTTCCTCCTCTTCTTAAGGATTAGGACTTAATCTCTTTAATAACAGCAGCTAGTGCAGTCAAGCCAGCCACATTCCTGCGTTTTGCTTTTTCTCCATTTATTCAAAACAGTAATATCAAGGTATGTGTACGGACACCTTCTTCTAGTAAAACTTTCATTGCCTTCATGATTATTATTACCATGCAAACTGCAATCCATTTCAAGTATATTGCATGATATTTTGTATTTCTTGAGACCACTACAGTCTCTTTCAGTATCTGTCAGAAGTTCAGCCTCCTATGTACTGTATGGAAGCATATTTTTTAAAGCTTTACATATTACAGGAAAACTCTAAATAGATTTGTAAAAACCAATTTTATTACTCACTTAGAATGAAATTGTGTCCTAGTCTTTAAACAAGTGGTAATTCTGCATCTACAGTTTCTCTGATAGTAAATATATTTTTAATGATTACAGCCGTCCCTCAGAACAGCTGCTTTCAGAAGTTTTGTAGCTGTTTTTGTGGTACTAGACCTCTTAAATAAGTTGGCAACAATTTGTTCAGTTTTAAAAGAAAATTGGCCACTGTTGCCAATTTTGTACTGACATAAAACTTTAGTACACTTGGCCCTAAGTTTCTCCCATATGGAAGAAAAGTCTCCTATCTTGAGGCTTTTATTGTTTCATTCATCCATAATTTATGTGCAGATGGAAGATTCATTCCTTGACTCACTCATTCTATATTACTAATAACTAATTCTAGTACAGCCCTAGAGCGGTATAGTCCTTCAGGGTTAATTTCAGAGGCAAAATAACTCAGTTCCCAAGCAATTCTGTGGGAAAGATAACTGCTGTGGATCATTTGTGTGGTTATAAAAGCAGATCACAGACAGATAATTTGGACAGATATTGCTACCGTGATACTTACTTATAAAAAAGTTGCAGAAATGTGAGTAATATCTGTTCTTGCATAATTCTATAAAAGCAGAACGAAAATGATAAAGAACATGAAACACAGAAGCAACTGCTTGATGATCAAGTCCTTATCACAGAGTCTGAAAATTAATTTCTCTTAATAGGAAACATGACTAAAATCTAAGTTCTGATTAAAAATAAAGTATCTCTTGTCTTGTAGACTATGTCCGTTACTTTGTAAAGCTGATACTGTTTAACAATGTTTTCTGCAATGTAAAATTGATCAAGATTTGTCATGGCATTACAGGAGATTCTGAAATGCAGATAGCTTACTCCTACCATTAACCAATTTGTTCATGAGCAAGCTAGCAGAAATTTTAAAAATACGTATCTACGTTCAAATACTATGCCACTTCTCAAAGCCTTTTGAGCTAAATATTGAATGAAAAAAACACCTAAAAATTCATATTCTTTTAGAAGTGTTATCATATACTAAAACCAGGGCACCTGAGTATCACAATAAAGAATTTGTAATTTGTAATTAATTAATTGTAATTAATCAAATTAAGTTGAAAATAAAATCAAAGAAGAATTTTCTACAACTATTTGCATCTTTTTATATTACCAAATTATACCAGCTCTGTTTTTAAACTGAAGGGTCGATTCAGATCCTTCCTGAAGGAAATCCAGAATCCTATAGAGTTTAGGATTTCCAACAGAAATGTTTACAATTACATGTGTAATTTGATATTGCCTTCTTTGGCCAACATCTCAAAACTATTCACTTCTTTCTCTCATTTTCCTTCTAGAGTTTCCCCATGAGGGTTTTTTTTTGGTGAGGAGGAGAGAAGGGACTTGATTTCTGCATCTGTCTAGATAAGCCTTCAAAAATTATTTAAACAAAAATTTAAAAAATAATTGCATGCCTTAAGCATTTCCATACAACTTGGAAAAGTATGGTATCTGCTTTAAAATAATTAAAAATCATTGTATCGAAGAGAAGTGTAGAGGTAGAAGGAACTTCAATAGATCACCTAAAACATTAGCTGAAACTGACTTGGAATCAAGTGCACAAGGACCAGACTGGTATTAGTTTGCCTAAAAGACCCTAGAGAAGATGATTTCATAATTTAATCTACAAGGACAATCTGTTCCAGTGATTTACCACAAGGACTGCTTTTTTGTGCGTGTGGGTTTTTCTCTAATACCTAAGGTAAGTCTCCTTTGGTGTTAATTAAGTCCTTTTGTTCTTATCCTTCTCCAAGCAAAGCTGATGTACATCTTTATTAGCATGTTCTTCTGTAGTCTTCTTTTCTTTTTTTTTTCTATTGACTTAAAAAAACTCAACATTTTTTTCAGTGTTTCCCTGTAAGTCATACTTTCAAAATCTCTGATTGTTTTCTTCTTTCTTCTTCCTCAATGCTCTCAAATTGATGATAAAAGGCATTTCTAGCTAACCAGAGTATAGAAAGCCAAAATCTCACAAAAGGTCACATGCATGGAATAATTACCTCCAGGCCTTTCATATGACTTTGCTATTAATACATTCCAGAACCACATTTGTGTTGTTTTAAAAATCAGTGTTAGAGTTCAAGGCTCCCCAGATCCTTTTTCTGAAGTTCTGCTGCTCTCAGTCATTTTCCCTGTTCTAAAACATGTTTTTGTGTTTTACTTTATATATGCCTTTACAGAGTTTCTTGCTGATTTTTAGACAGCTTCTTCAAATTACAAAGATCATTTTAATTTTAATTTTATTCTCTGACTTTGGCATCACAGGTTTTATAAACGTGCTCTACACTCCATCAAGAAAATCATTAATGAAAATAACCATTTTCATTATCTGTTGAGTCCATATTTTCTTCTCAGCTGAAGTTTTGTTACATGATCATCTCCACAGCAACCAGTTTTGATGTCAGAAATAAAATTATGGTCTCATGGAAGTACAGCTGGAACAAACGAGCTCTTAGGAGCCAGATTTCATGCATATGTGCATAGTTAAGCAATGAAGTGTCAGGGATAAATATAGCATTTATACAATATATAAACAGCAGCCAATAATTTTCACTCATACAGAGCTCCTGCTTGAGCAACAGCAGCATAATTAGCCCATGCAGTAAAAGAGTCTATTTCAGAAAGACTTTTTAAAATGAAACTTCTTCTTTATGTGTTAAATTCACAGTAATTAGGAGTTGTAAAAGTTTACCATATGGGATCAAAGGCAAAAACATTAAATTAACGCCAATGTGAAAGTGCATTTTACGCACCACTGACATTTCACTAAAATGTCATTTGAAAGTGTGGAAGACACACACTAATCTCTTGGCACAACATTAGGTTTAGAAGATAGGAAGCAGTGGGATATCCAGTCAAACAGAGAAAATCCTTACGGGCATAGGTAGAAAAAGCTTTCCTTACACAGCTCCAAAAATATTAACACAGTGCACAGAGCCAAAGCAATTAGCACTGACTCTAAACATTACAGTGAAATATGATTCTACAGAAAAAACACAGATTTTACAGAATTTAAATACTACACTTGTAAACTAGAAGCAGAAAGGAAGAAAGTCTATGAGGGTCTTGAGACTGAAGAGATGTCCTTGAGAATGTGCCTGACCATGCCGCCCAAATCTCCAGCACACTATCTGCTTGGGAAAGCAGGTTTCCTGAGAAATCAATCAGATTTCAACATTCCAATGTCAAAACCCAAACCAAACCAATCTGAGATTTGCATATTGTTGTAACACACCCACACCCACACACCCCCCCACAGGTTTGAGGCCCTTTCTTCACACTAAAAAGGTGACATTTCCTTAACGAGGTGAATTCCCTTTTTGGCCACAGCTCCTAAAAACCACTAGCAGTTAACAAAGCTGCTCTGTACATTGCCTTTTGGTATTGTCAGATCATGAGCAATACTAACACTTCTTGTTCCCTTCACTTCTTTCAGACTCAGCTGCTCTTATGAAGCACCATTATTAATCTGTTATATAATTCTCTCAGAGGTCTTACACAGAAGTATTCTAAATATTCAAAAGGAGGAGAGTTTTCTTTACTATTAAAATACCTGGTTAAGTGTTGCTCTGTTTTGCAGATTTGTAGACTTGATGTCAGTGGCACAGCCACCTCTTTAACTGTGCTTTTCTACCAAAACTAGAGCCTGGATTATGACTCTTTCTTTTTACACCCTGATGTTACACAAGCAAAAAGCAGACAGCGATCTTAACAGGTCAACTGGTGCTCCCAGGAACTCCCCTGAGTTGTTAAACCTGTAGTAATCTGCATTTTCACATAACAGAATATTACCTACAGATAAAGGAAGAAATTATTCATTATGATACACACTTTCCTGTAACAATATCTCTCTCATGACTAAAGACTCACTGCCCTTCATAATTTTAGTGCTCTTACCCAGCATTGCGAAGTTCGTGGTATAACTGCTTTCATTATTGTGACCATTTATTAAACCTCTCAATACATGTGACAAATGATGTATTTACTAGCCAAGAGCTATTTTAATGAAGCTTTTTTGAGATAACACTTAGGAGTTCTTTAAATGTTCTTGCAGTTCTTTGTTTAATCTTTCTTTTGTGCTTGCTTTTTCTTACCTATCTTTAAAATTTTAGTAAATAGTCTTAGGGTCATCTGTTGCCATGGATTTTCTGTCCTTGCTGAATAAAAACAACCCTTGACAACTTTCTATAGCAGTAAATAAACTTTTTAGGATGAACTAGTGTGACTCTATACAACTTCTTGTTGTTAAATACCCTTTTCCCTGATAAATAAACAGAATTCTGTGTTGTTTTGCTGTTTTCCCTTCGTGCCCTCTAGCTAACTTTTACTATAAATATCTCACTAATATGAAGCAGGGATTGTATTATGAACCTTAAAATTTGAACAACTCTCTGCTAATAAAAAAATATTCTTGTGCATGAATGCAACAAATACTTCTGATATGCTTATAGGGGGTTTTCTGTAAATCAGGAGTTGAAGTATATCAGGAATATCTCAAAGTTGAGGGACTAGGGTTGTAAAATGTAGAAATCCTGATAGCTGAACAACCATTACTGGAAAATACAGTAAATATTAATCCAGTAATTACTTACCAGAAGTATTTCCCTTTGCACATGTAAGTAGATCCATGGAAATGAAAAAGATTGCTTTCTGATGTAAAGAATGTATGTGTTTTGTGGCATATGTGATCAAAAATGTTATTTACTTTAGTTACTTTAAACGATTCACATTTATATCTGTAAGGAACTATTTTTTAAAGAGTTCTAGAGCCAGGAAGAGGTTCATAAACATCTTCAAATAGATACCTAAAAATTCTAACTGCATGTCCTAATTATTTAATAAAGTTAGTACTGTACATGAAATCACATAATTAGAACATGTCATTAAGTAAAAATTACAATTTGTATTTAAGTAACAGAATGTGCAGTAAGTGCAGTTAATTTACAAGATACATAAAGGTTGATTAACTATGTATTGCACTACCTCTGTAGATCAGATTTAAAATTAGGCTCAGCCATTAAAAAAAAGAACAAAAAACATTTTTGTCAAAATGTCAAATGATTTCTGACTTTTTTTTTAAAAGATCTCGCATATTTTCCTTAGATATTTCCAAAACAGAGAAAAGCTGTTTCTCCATTTTTTTAGGCAAATATGAGAACAAGTCATGCAAGTAAAGTTTAAGGTTACCTCTAAGGTAGCAGAATGTTTACTAAATCCTGTTGTGCAAATTCTTTCACATCTACATCTGTTCGGGTCTAAATATCCATCTAAAAAAGCCATCATCATGTACTTTTAGGTTAGCCCACATGTAGGCAGCCTTGCCAGCATTGCAATTGAAATTGAAAAATGTAGTAGTAGCTAATTCTCCATCAAACACCTCATTCTTTACAAATATCTTAAACTTGAGGATAATTTGGATTTTTTAAAATTTAGATATTTCATTACTTTATGGAGGTCTTCTCTGTTCTTTTGAATAGCACAAGTTTATTATGTTGCTGCTCCTAGACACAAGAAAATCTACAAAAAAAAAAACTATCCAAGGTATTTCTTCTAGCAGATTCTTCCTATTTCTCATAAGGCAAAAATAGTAAAATATATGTGGAGAAAGGATGGAATTTTGATTTTTTTTCCATAATATAAATAACCTCCAGCTTATATTTGACAGTATTTCAAACCTTATTAAATTAGCTAATTTTCTTCAGATTTTATAATATATTTCTGAGATTTTAAGATATTTTAGTATTTAGAAATTAGAAAAATATATAAGAATTTATACTCACTTTGGACTACTGAATTGAGAAAGCACTCATAAGAAAAGAGCTGTGGATTGGATTTTTTCAGCAGCACTAAGTTTGGCTATTTTTTCTTCATTAACAGGTATTAGCTAACAGTTATTCCTAACTTTAGTTCATTTTTATTCCTATGATAACTGTTCCATAAAAAAGCATGTAAATTACTAATGCAGAGTTCACTGTAAAAATCTGGGATCCATATTTTCTGTGTTAAAATGTTTAATTGAAGTTTTATTTCTAACTATTAACATTTAAATCTTAGGGAATACTGTATTTATGATTAGCTGTGAAATGTTACTTTACAGCATTTAATCTTAGCTTACATTTTTATTTGGCCTAAAGAGACTGTTTCTATAAATTTTTCCAAAAATCAGTGTTTTTCTTGTGGCCATTTGCACTTAACTCCTTCTAACTGCAAGTTAGTCCCAGTTTTTAGTTTTGTTATTGGCTTAGAAGTACCGTATTAATCAGTTCAGAGTATGACAGTCTTCACTTATGTAACGTACAAAACCCACTCATCTTCATATATGTAAAATTGAAGGTAAATTTAACTCTGATCTCAGTTTTGAAAATCAGAAAATGCTGTTGTATAAAACACACAGAGTGATGGTATTGCCCAGATCAAAATATCTAAATTTAAGAAAAAGCCAATGACAAGATTTAGAATTCGGGGAGGAAAAAAAGAAAACACCAAAAAATACCAAACCAAAACTCTCCTCGCCATGTTGTGAAAAACAGAGGATTATCTTTTTCTACCAGTCAGTAAAAAAACAGTTCAATATATGTTCCAGCTATGCAAAAGGGATATTCTACTCTAAACCCCTGTAGTTTTCTCAGAAACTGCAGAGTAACGGCTACAGCAGAAAGTTTTCAACAGAATGACTGTTTTCTGAAAATTAGTTGAGGAGTCCTTGCATTTAGTAGATCTGCTTATGTTGCTATATTGTTCTACAGCCAACTCGATAGCGTCCTCCAAAAAACTCATTTTAAGGTGCTAAAGAGAGTCTTTATCCATTCAGTTGTATTAACATAGTGGCTTCCTTAGAGAATGCATCAGTCAAACATCAGTTCATGCCTAAGCAATGATTTTCTAACCCTTGCAAGCATTTACTTAAACCTATCTCCACTGAGAAGTTTCATGATCGTTGTAATGCTCACTGTGCCCCCAGAACACAGCACAGTCAAACAGATGACTGGCCACGCTTTTCTTTTCAGCTGAGAAACAGCAAATGAATTCTATAAAATGTTCTGCCTTCCTGGTTCCCAGGAGATTCAAAAAAAGTAACGCCCTCTTTGTCTTTCTGGCAATGGGCAAGGACCCTCCAATTCCATTACCTAAAACTGGGAATATATAAACCATCCTCAGGGTTTAAACTATTTCACAATTCCTTCCAAATCTCAAAGCAAAATTTGCCAATGTGAAAACACGATGCTTCTGTATCAAATAATTATAAAATTCTTACACTTTATGTATAATTTTAGCAGCTTTACTGGTATTACTTGAAAATGGCTATTCTGACATCCTCTGTATACCAGTGTGAGACTAGTTTTGTCCAACAAAGTTCAAAATCAATGACCGTATCAGGAATAATTGTTGCAAGTAATATATATATCACACACTTTTTTAAAAAGTTATAATCAACGGTATTGTGACTCCACAGCTCGCACAAGTCAAAATTTCTATTGCATATGTAAAACATTAATACATTTACTACATGGCAGTTGAAAATATTCCAACTACTTCAAAAAATGCAGTGGCATTTTACCACATTCCTAGTCAGCTGAAGAATATTCAATGCCAAAGAAAATCATTATCCCATTATATGTTTCTAAGTAATTCTGCTGGCTTAAGCATTGATATGTGTGACAACCATGAATTAAATATTTAAGTTTTATGAAAATAAGCTTTTGTACTTATCAAAAGCCTGTGCTGCAGAAACACAGCTAACTCAAACTTGTTAGAACAATTTCACTTCATAATAATGATCATTTACTTATGCATAACCTCATATCAGCTCACAGCTGAACAACTCAAAACTGTAGGCAGCAGTATCTCTTTCATACATTACTGTCTTCCACAATTACCAGAATGGTTTTTCAGAGTGCAGTTTTCCTCCATGGTTTCAGATTTTTGCACAAAGAATTTTGCTGCTTTGAAAACTCATAAATAGAGTAACTCTAAACAGGGTGAAAACTGCTCCTCTCATTTTTCTTCTGTGTATTTTTGATCTTCAAGTTACTATGAATTGGGTCCATCTGTTACTCATTCATTCATTCATTCATTTCTTAATTACTAATCAACTGAGTACCGCAAATGCTAAAAATCAGGATAAAAGTTAGGATCACTTCCATGCAATCATTTTAAATCACACGGATCCATAAGCAAGTCCCTCTACAGGGAATGATAAAACTTGTACTGGTTTCAGTGAGACGGGTAGTTATCCAACAAGTGCAAAGAGAATATTGTAAATATTTGCAGTTCATTCCCCTGAAGAAGTCTAGCCTGGTCTTCTGGTTGGGCTGTAGGACATGAGAGCCATTATCAGCACCATCTCTGCAGAGACCAAAATGCCGTTGGAGAACTCCTCCCACCTCAAGCAGCTGTTATAAAATTTAAGCATTTCTCTGTACTATGAAGATTACCAAAGTGTTTAAAATGTTTGAAAAAGAAAAAAAAATAATATTCCCAAATATTTTCCTAAGAACACTTCTTTCTAATGTGCTGAAACAGTGTTAGAATAGCAGACATTAATAGAAAAAGTTATTTTTGTCTCATCATCACTGCACTTAGTGGTAAACAAAGGAGACATGAAATAACGCAAATTAGTTTTGCTGATATCAGAAATGTCTTCACCCAAAATCATCTCTTTACCTAAATGTTCATTGTATCTGAAAACTGATTTTTAACATACAGTTTGGAGTTTTTCTAATTTTTTTCAGATATCATGCTTTACCATGCAAACCTTTTTTTATATATACTTTATAAATTAAGTATTGTTATTTCTAATAAAAACAAACCAATCTAATAGATACAAGAAAAAACTATTTCAGTATATGTGACCATTCTGCATCCCCTCAGAAAGATACAATGGGAAAGCAGTACTCCTGAGTGCTGTTCACGGAAGACCTTTTTCTCCAAGTCCATAAAGTGACTGAATCACAATATCTAAGCAGGAAGTCAGCATTTTTTCTTGTACATGTAAATTGAGTAAGCAGTAATCTCAACATCGACTGAGGATTAAGTAGATTGTGAGAAAATGGAGATTCCCTTGTACCCAGCAGTCCTTATAACTGTTAATTTACTACATGATGCTAATTAAATGAGGCTGGCTTCGTAATGGAAATATATGGTGCCTGAGTAGAAAAGCTGTTAACATAATTATATCTGTTACACAGGGGGTGTAGCAGATTGCAATTATTAAAGACTGAGTTTAAGGCTACCTTAAACTCAGCGTGTACTCTGATGTTAGGATTGGCTTTCACACTCCTTCACTTCCCAAATAACACTCCAACTTGGCATTATATCTTTTTTTCCCCAATTTCAAACACATGCTTTATAAAAACTAACTTCCTTAAGCACTCAGTTTCCAAATGCAGTTCATTTTTTAACAGTTAAGGTAATTGTGGATATATCCCTGGGCATCTTGTCAAAACATTAACACAGCCCTCCTTTAAGTGATTGGTTATGTAAAATCTCCATCTTAAGACAAGCACAGAAAAAGAGAACAAAAACCCAGCTGTAACTTGTACCAATGACTGCCTTATCTGTCACTCCCTTGTCGCGTTCTCAGGGGTACATGGCAGAGCATCTATGGAGTTTTCTTAAAGTCAGAGATTTTCTAAAGCAAGTCTGCATCTAACTTTATTAGAGGTTTATATTACATTAGGTGTTTACTTTATATTTGTCTTCAACACTGATGATGGACCAAGGGGGTCTCAGTGTCCTGAGCTGAAGAACCATGACTGACAGAATGATCAACTCCCACTCGACCCTGAAACTCTGCGGGATATGCTGCTCCAGCTGGATCTCTACAAGTGCATGGGACCTGATGAGATTCATCCAGGAACCCTCAAGGAGCTAGCTTCTCTCCATGATTTTTGAGCAGTCTTGGGAATACAGAGAAGTCCCAGCTGAAAGGAAACTAGTAAACATTGTCCTGATTTCCAAGAAGGGCAAGAAGGAGGACCCTGGAAACTGCACGCCTGTCAGTCTTACTTTAGTGTCTGGTAAAATCATGGAAAAGATTAGATTCTGGGCAGTATTGCAGAACACCTAAAAGACAACAGAGTCATTAGTTCCCTTGCTTTCATGAGGGCAAAGTCCTGCTGGTTAAATGCGATTTCCATCTACAACAGGGTAAATCAGCTAGCTGATCACAGAAAGCCAGTTGGTATAACCATTCTGGACTTCAGTAAAGCTTTCAATACTGTCTCTCCCAGGATCCTTCTGAAAGAGAAAATAATATCTAAATATCTAGCCCACAGCTGGATAAGAGTGTTACAGGATGGGCGAGCAACTGACTCTAGTGAGGTTCTTAGCCCAGTTCTCCTCAACATCTTCACAAATGACCTGGATGCAGGACTCAAAGGAATACTGAGTAAGTGTGGTGAAGACACTAAACTGAGGAGTTGTGGACTCCCGCAAGGACAGAGAGGCCCTGCAGAGAGACCTCAACAAATCAAGGGGCTGGGCAATCACCAACTGTACAGAGTTTAATAAGGGATTCTCACCTGGGATGGGGCAACCCTGGTGAGAGGGACCAATCTGACTTTTATTTATGCCTCAACCTATGTTATACATGAAACGAAAAATTACTCTAAGGGCTGTACATGTGCTGGGAGCCCTGTACGCAGGGAGGCTTCGCCTTACAGCTGATCAGGGGAGAGAAACCTTCCACGATCGGGCTGCAAGCAATCCCGCATTTGCTGGTGAGGAAGATGCCCGAATGCCCGGGGGAATCGGGCTATGGGAGGAGCCTTAGCACAGAGAAGCAGTTACCTCCGACACAACCAGGGCCATTTTTCATCGGGTTTCATGGAGGCAGCGGAGGTTCACCTGGAGCGTCAACTTGGCCTTTTTCTCCCTGTGGTCCTGCTTCCCTGTCCGCACCTGCCCTGCCCTGCTTTGCCACTTCCCTGAGGCAGGCCATCGCCGCGACCACCTAGCGCTGCCGTGTTTTCCCGACGGAGCAGCCACTGCCTGCACCCAGCCCGGAGCCGTCGCCGTCGCCGCCGCCGTGTTTCCCGCAGCGGCCCGCCCACGGCCGTCGATCGACAACACCGCAGACAACGCCGCCACGGCCGCTTGGAAATGGCGCCCGGCCGGTCACATGAGCTGCGCAGGCGCATTCCTGCTCGCAGCACGCATGCTCCATCGGCCGAGTTGACGCTGACGGGGCGCCCGGGTTGCGGTGGTAACGATCTGTCCTTATCTTCTGTTTGTCCTTCCACCTCTCTTTTCTCCTCTTTGCTCCTTTTTCTGTCCCCCTCCAGCAGGAACACTTACCCTTCTTTTTCAAGAAACAGTTCTCAGATATAATATTGCCACGTTTGAGCTTTATTTTTGTCCGAGAAATCCATCAAGAAGAATCCTTCCCGACTCCCTCTTTTACAACGGGACAGGACACCTGGTGGTGTGCATAGACTGGGGAATGAGATGCTGACAAGCAGAGCAGAAGCGGATCTGAGTGTCCTGATTGATGGCAAGTTGAACATGAGCCAGCAGTGCCCGGGCAGCCAGGAGGACCAAGCGTGTCCTGGGGGACATCCGGCACAGCGTCACCAGCCGAGCAAGGGAGGGGACTGTCCTGCTCTGCTCTGGGCTGGGGTGGCCTCACCTCGAGTGCTGGGGGCAGTTTTGGGTGCCACAATATAAAGAAGATATTAAACTATCAATGAGTGTCCAGAGGAGGCCACGGGGATGATGAAGGGTCTGGAGGGGAAGCCAAATGAGGAGCAGCTGAGGTCACTTTGTCTGTTCAGCCTGGAGAAGAGGAGACTGAGGGGAGACCTCGTTGGGGTCTTCAACATTCTCACGAGGGAAAGAGGAGGGGCAGGCACTGATCTCTTCAGTCTAGTGACCAGTGACAGGACCCAAGGAAATGCTATGGGGCTGAGTCAGGGGAGGCTTAGGCTAGATGTCAGGAGGAAGTTTTCCACACAGAGGGTGCTTGGGCACTGGAACAGGCTCCTCAGGACAGTGGTCACAGCACTGAGATTGTCCGAGTTCAAGAAATGTTTGGACAACACTCTCAGGCATGTGGTGGGATTCTTGGGGTGTCCTGTACAGGGCCAGGAGTTGGACTTCAATAATCTTGAGGGATTCCTTCCAACTCAGGATATTCTATAACTATATTATTTCTCAGAATCTTGATATTCAAAAACTATAAAATATTCCATATTCTATTATCAGGGGACTCTCAAAAACACAATTTTTATATAGCAACACATTATTGTAAAAGCAAATATATCAATGTTTCAAATTCAATTCAATACCTCAAGATAAAATAATTCAAGGATAATGTTCGCTGTGGATGAGTAATGAGGCTTTAAAAATCTTTTGTGGATGATTAAAAAAAGTGTAGTGTTGCCAAGGCGTTTAACAACCACAAAAGCTGGTTTTTGGGAGCATTTTTCAGAACCATGAACACAATGATGATTAGACAAAGAGAAAGAAAAAAAGCCCACAGCAATTCTGAAAGTCAATAAACAGAAACATATTAATGGGTAACATTGTTTCTTTTCAACTTCTGAACACGTAAAACTTCTCTCTGCTGCTACAAGTTCATTTTGAGGGGTAACAGCCCCTAGCTTTTCCATAGGAAATATGCATTTGGAAACCCCTTTTTCACTCCCTAATATCCGAACTGCATTTGTTTTTAGCCAGACATCCTTCCACTTCCAGGAAACCCACAGAAATACCACAAATGGCCATAGAAGGAAGATATGAATGTAAGTAGCTTCACAGCAGTGTACTTTCCTCTTTCTTTTTATCTTAAAGCATAAAAAAAAATCTGAATATCTTATGAAATCTTCAGCATGATATAAAGACTTGTTCCTTTGATGCTTTTTTAAAAATTTCTTTCCATTTGCTTGCTATTCTTTCATTTCTTTTTCTTCTGCATTTGAGATTCTCGCTTGCTCCTTTTACACCTACCTTCTTTCCCCTTTTGTCTATTGTCTTAGCCTTCACAGTCCCTGTTTTTTCTCAAAATCTTCGCCACTCATTTTCTTTGCTCTGATCCTTATTCCAGTTTCCTGGACTCCCACATAGATCTTGCACGCAGTGTTTTGCCACAGGTCTGGAATAAAAAGTGGCATCTGCCACCAACTATATGTTACTACTCCCCAGTATACATTCGTTTTTTCCTCACTCAGAATGGGATGGGATATGAGAGAAGAGGAATGAAAGCCCAAGTAGCTCAGAAGGAGTGAGAAGGAACCAGGCCCCCTTGACTTCTCTTAACAAGGTGGAAATCATTGCTTCCTCAAGAACAACTTGCCAAGACTAGTTTTGAGCTGTTCCTCTTTCAGTCCTCAAAGGCTGTCAGACCAAGGTTACTTAAAAGAACTAGCCAACTAAAGCAGACACATGAGAGAAGGTCTTAAAAATTTGTAAGAATAAACATGAAAGAAACTGTATGTGTACGACTTTGTGCAATCCAATCAAAGTATCAGGTTCGCTTTGCAGCCAGTCCACTTTGTCAAAGCGGCTAATCTATTTAGCCACACTATATTGCTGGTGTGTCACTCAGATTAAGAGGAAGTAAGCATTTGTCCTGAGATTGATCATGCCTGGATCAATGTCTAAGTTTTAAATAAGGCCCACCAGAGCATGTGAATATCAATTCTTAAACCAGTTGTGGACTACATCTCTAATTTTGCTATAATGAAGTGATAAAGTTTAGAGAGGACTCTTTCTCTACCAGAAAAAAAAGCAATAGGGTGTTTCACTCTTTGATCACAAGCTGGAGAAGTCTGAATTGTGAAGGTTACTGGACGACAATGCTATAGAAAGCAAATCCACAGATGGTGAGATGCTGGGAAATGTGTAACCATTAAAAAAAAAGGTTCCTAAATGATGGACTAAAACATGTAAACTGGGTTTGCATGGCCAGGTTTTGGTGGTGGGGAGCTAGAGGGGTGAATTCTGTGAGAAGCTGTGAGAGACTTTGCTCTTGTCCAACACATCGAATGCTAGCCAGCATCGGGAGTGATGTGCTGCTGGCCAAGGCTAGGCCAATCAGAAACGATAGCAACATCTCATATTTGATTGCATATTTAAGAAAGAAAGAAGATTAGTGTGCAGAAATAATTGTTTTCCGAAAAGAGTGGGTTGAGAATATGTGAGAGGAGCAACTCTACAGACAGCAAGGTCAGTGGAAAAGGCGGGGCAAGGGTGTCCCAGGAGCCTGAGCTGAGATTCCTCTGCAGCCCGTGGTGCAGACCATGGTGCAGACCATGGTGAGGCAGCTGTGCCCCTGCAGCCCATGGAGGTCAGTGGGAAAGGCAGAGATCCACCTGCAGCCCATGGAGAAGCCCCACTCCAGAGCAGCTGCATGTCTGAAAAGAAGGCTCTGTATCCATGAAAAGCCCATGCTGGAACAGGCTCCTGGAAGGGACCTGCAGACCCATGGAGAGAGGAGCCCACACTGGAGCAGGTTTCGTGGTAGGAGTTGTGACCCTGTGGGGTCCTAAGCTGGAGCAGGCTGTTCCTGAAGGACTGCACCCCGTGGAAAGGGAGCCACAATGAGCAGTACATGAAGAACTGTAGCCCATGTTAACGACTCACACTGGAGAAGCTCATGGAGAACTGTCTCCTGTGGGAAGGACCCCACAGTGGAGCAGGGGAAGGACTCCTCTCCCTGAGCAGTGGCAGAAAACACACGTGATGAATTGACCATAACCCATATTCCTATCTCCCTGCACCTCTGGGGGAACAAGGTAGAGTCTGGGAAGGAGGGAGGGGGGAGGGAAAAGTGCTTTTAAAATTTATTTTACTTCTTATTATCTTACTCTGATTTTATTATTAGTAATAAATTCAATTAATATCCCTATCCTTTTTTCCACTCATGGACCTTGTGTTCTATTTTCTCTCCCTTGCCTGCTTGTGGGAGGAAGTGATTGAGCTGATTTTTTGTGGCTACCTGGCAACAAGCTGTGGTCAACCCATTACAACCCTCAGCATTGTGTGACATGTTTGTGACAGTTCACCTTGTCTGTTGTAACCATGAACAACTGTTTTCCCATCAACAAATAGTGTAACATAAAGGCCAGGTACACAAAGGAAATTCAAGTCATTTATTATCTATCAGTCTCTTAAAGTAATTTTGCTTTATTAACAAAAGCAGAGGAAATTACAATACCAATGAAGTACTGGAAAAAAAGACGACTTTATTAAATTTGTACAATTTTCCGTATGACAGTCAACTTAAATGTGCCTGATGGATTCTTCTGTTAGGCAGGCTCTTATGGTTATTTCAGGTTTTTAGAACAAATAATAACTATATCATTAAAATAAATGATTAACAATTGCAGTAATTGTATCATGACCTCCTGGTGATTGGGCTATGGCCATCTAATTGCTTGTCAGTGTTCAGGGGCCCAGATCTGCAGATGTGCCTGAACATTATGGCTCAGGGGAAGAGCTTGTTCAACTACGAGATAGTTCAGTTTCATACACTTTAATTTAGACTAAACTTTAGGTAGCTATGATTTCTAGGAGGTGCATAAAAAGTGAAGCTGCAATACAGCATGTGGCAAGGAGCACAAGTATTCCCTGTGTTGCCTTAACTTCCCTCACCTAACTCTTCTCAGCACATGCATTCTGGGTTTAGGACCAAAATTTACACCAAGCAGGACTCAGAACACTGAAAATCTTCATTGATATTGCTGCAGCAGGGAAATATTTTCTCCAGTTTAGTACAGCACTGAGAAAGCTAAGAACACTCAAAAATTCATCAAACAGTTATGATAGCTAGGGAGAGAGAATTTAAAGTTTACAACAGCTACAATTATAAAAACAATCTGGAAATTCTTAGAAAATCTTTGAATTCTTCCTTCTTTTGATGATTAATTATTTTGAATATTTTTAGCTTTTTTTAATGCCTACAGTGATTTTTTAATTATGTAAGCTTTCTACTGTGAAACCTGCACATTTTAAAAACAAATTTTAGGATATTTAAGTGCTCTAAAATGTTACTGTTTCAGAAGTGTTTGTACACTGTACAAGACAATCCTACAAAACAAAGAAAGTTAGCAAGGATTTTCTCACAAATCAACAAGATCAATTCTTTACAAATAGTTCATTACTGGTAGAAATAAGAAATACCTCAGAGGCCTTGGGTATTAACAGGTCTCTTGAAAAGGGGATAAAAAATCTCCAGGTAACTGCCTATATAAGTAACTCAGCAGCACTTCTAGTCTAACAAGAGAAGCTTTTTCCTCTAAGACAGGCAAAGAGACTGTCAGATCCATAGGGAAAGTCACAGGGTGTCTGGAATATCATCAGCTCACAAAATATTCTGGTATTAACATCATCAGGCCTGCTTATTCACCCTACCCCAAATTGCTATACAGGGATATAAAAATAGCATCCTTCTAAAAGCATATTAACAGGATGATATGCCTGGCTCACAACAATGGCAGTGCTAGTAAAATTGATGAGAAGCCTGAATTTTTCTGCCTTCTAGCAGTGCACACCTAGCATACTGATTGCCTTTCCCTAACCCTCAGCAGACTTACCTGTTCCCTGCTCTCATTCTCAAGGATCCTGACACCATCAGACAACGTTACTTATCCAAATGGTTGGCTCCTTCAGTGGGTGAAAGAGGGAAAAAAAACAGTAGAACCTTCAGTCTGGAGGGAGTTTGAGTGTCTAAGGGCATCACGTTCTGCAGGTGGTATTTAATAGACAGATTGCAGATGATTTTAACAAGAGACTCATTTTTCTTGAAGTAAACAGAGGATCAGGCTCAGCTTGTTCAATGTTCAATGCGAATGTTCAGTGCAAATCTCAGAGGAATGAAGAGATGATGTTTCTATGACACTTTTCCATTCTACTGATCTCCTATTTGACTTTTCCAAGGGAAGGCATGTTCTAAGTTCTCTTTCTGATGTGTTACAGTGATAACAGTGGTCCCCCTACATCATCTGTACACCCTAAAGAGACTGACCTCTTAAAAACCACCCTCGTTTATGTCAGAAAATTTCCTCTTTCCAGTACTGGCAAAACCATAGAACAAAACCAGTCTCAGACACCATGTAGAGGAAAAGAGCTGTTATTTCTGTTTGTAGTTTGTACTAGTGGAATAAGTCAGACATAGCACGTGAAGGTCAGCCTAGAAACTAACAAATTTTTTATGAAACTTCTGGTTTGATACTACTTTTATTTTTAGTCATCGTAACTGACAGTGAGTGTACATCATACTCACTGGTTAACTCAAGAATAGCATTTTTTTCTCATTACAATTACATATTTTAAAATTATTGGAGTACTTATCCAAGAAACTTCTCAGCATTCTTAAAAGTATTACAAAGTTTTTGGTCTTTCATTCCTGTGTAATAATTTTCAAAAATATCTTGCTTAGACAGTATATATGAGGACACTAAACTGTGAAGATCAAGAAAAGCTAATCAAGACCAAGTTAATAACAGGTTATTCCATTTCCTTTGGAGTTTTCTGAGAAAGTACTGGTTTGGTGTTTCAGTATTTCAGCTGATCATCTAAACTTAGATTACCCATATCAGTTCTATTCTGTATTATTTACACTTACACTGTCCTAGTAATCTCAGGTAGAGAATGTTTACCAAAAGATTCTCACAACAGGGAAGCAGCCTCTGGTCTGATTGCCAAGGTCCATTACTGTCTTCCATCCTATTAGATCAGTATAAACCTTTAGAAGTTAGTGGACGAGAAGAATAAAACGCAAGCCTCCTGATTTTTGCATTCAAAAAAATCACAAATTAAACAATATACATTGGCAAACTCTCCATCTTTTCTGTTCTAAATGGGATTTTATGTATCACATACACATAACAGATATAAAGACTGACACCTGTACACAGAGAGACTATGGATCTCCTGTCTTTTAAGTTGTTACTACATTCTTTTAGGGGGAAAACAAAACAAAACAATACCAAACCAAACCAAAACCAAACCAAACCAAATAAAACAAAACCAAGTAAACAAAACAAAATAAAACAAAACAAACACAAACAAGCAATAGAAGAGAGCACACCTTTCCCTAAGGAAACATCTAAATAAGAGGGAAAAAAATCTAGCTCTGCATCAGATGTTCTTTTGGTGTCTAATGTTAGCACTAAAAGTCAAATGGAGAACTTTCATTTCTTTTATAAAAAAAATCTTATACAAAGTCTGCTGTGGGGAATGAATAATAGGCACTAAACATGAACAAGCTAAGGGCCAAATTTTCAGTGTCTCAAACTTCCATTCAAGGACCGTGTACACATTGTATTTTGCATTCTCAGAACCAATGTTTGGATAAGAAGATTGACTATTCATGCATGATGTTATCAGTATTAGCACAAAACTGCCCATCTGGGCATATGAAGCTATTTTGGGGTTCATTTGTGTACTGGGGTATTTACTTAAACCCAAATACTCTGTTGTAATATATTTCAATTTTTGGAATCCTATCCTTCACTACAGAGTCCCAAGGAGTCTGCTTCACTTTCTCAGAGCCCACCTAACTCGCCATCCTCCTACAGGGGTAGGAAACATACCACAGCTTAATCAAATAAACATTCCTCCCTCTTCTTTGGAGACAACTGGGACAGCAACGTGGGTCTTTTGCAGATATGTACCCAGACACAGACAATTCCTCATCCTGGCATGCATTTATACTTAATTTAAAACTCAGATTGGATTACAGTGTCTGTTTCTGGGAGAAGATATCTGTGGCACACTCTGCTTTTCATGGCTCAAACTTTAGCTTTCAAAACATCTTGTATGAATCACTGAGCATGGGGCTAATGGCTGGGAATCCTCTTTTGACTTGCTAACAAGCAATTAATCTGTCATCTCCATGTACAGTATTCCTCTGACCTAACTTCCTTAGCCAGCCATCCTGCAAATGTTGGGATTGGTACTGAAGTCCTTTTAAAATCCATCATGTATGTGAAGTAACATTATTTGTGCTAATGAAGTTTTGCATTGCCTAAGTACTGCAGCAGGCATTTTTTTTTCCTAACTGTATCACATTTTATTGTCATCTACTCTGTCCTTATCTACTGAAAGGATAGAGGCAATCAGAAATTTCAAATTAATTAAAGTACCACACATTCATATAAGGAATATATTGCTTTTAAAATAGTATGTGTTTACTTAGGTTTTACTTTAATTCTCTATCATCAAAGAAAAAAAAAAAGAAAAAGGAAACAAAACTACAGCAGGAATCTTACTGCTGCAAAAATAGCCAAGAATATTTGCCTTTTAATCATATATAAAGGTAGAAAATTATTTAAACATATTGTGCCTTCTAAAGCTCAGCTATGTCACTTCAAGACATCTCTCCCAAAATCTTATTTTTTCATGATAACCGCTTTCCAAGATTTTGACCTCAACTAAAACTTTTCCTTGTAACTTTTGGTGTATTGACTCGGATTCAGTCTAGGTGAGCTAATATTCAAACAAAAACTGCAATATAAAAGTATCACTTCTATGTTATAAATCATGTTTTTCCCACACTGCAAGAATACTTGGACACTGTCTCAGTGACTATTCCAATGCATGTTATGTCATTATATCACTGACAAGTGCTTAGTACATCCTTCTTTGAAGCCACACTGTCTTAATTACATCACAGGCTCAAATGTTTCATGCTCCTTTGCAGACACAGTTACCGGGGCTGTAATTGGACTACAGGCACACAGCTGAAACACCATAAAGAATCCTCTTTGGGTGCTGCCTAGGATGTTCTGTTATACTATATGAATACTCTTTTCATGGTCTGTTTATTTTAGGCTTTTCTGAACAAGGAAGTGGAAAGAAAATGCATCTTCGGGTTCAGTTTCAATATCAGATGAACTCAGGGCAAATTTTCACAAATGCAAGCATATTAGGTTATTAAATACTTTTGACATATTTTGTATTTTGCCAAAATTCAATCAGATGAACTCTGCATGCTTTGAAAGGTTTCAAAAACAGTCTCATACATATACAAGAGCAGGATGCTAGCATGTACATTTATTTAAGGTTCTTTGTGCATAACTTTTTTTCCCCCAAATATCCTGGAGTTTGTCCTTTTAATTTGTTTAGTATTATATTATACGTACCTTGTTTTCCTACAGCTGCTCTAGAAACTGTATATTACTGAATATCAGACAGCATCTGGTAAACAGGATATAAAAACCACAAATTGGCTCTCACTTCAGCTAGGTATTGGATATATTTGGACTTTTGCAAAGTATAGTTTGTGAAAAATAAATGTAATCCCATTGTTTCCTGTATGAAAGCTCTTAATGTTTATCTGTCTGTTTTCTCCACAAGCTCCCTTCCTGTCAACTATATAGTATTGTCCTCTAGAAGAGAAGCTAATGAAACAAATAAGAATGCATATTACTTGAAAGGACACTGCACAGGACATTCACAGAAGTGGATTAACTACAGGGGAAGAAAACCTGCACTTGTATTTTTTTAAATCCAACCCAACGGGCATGGCGTATTACTGAAATTTCTTTCTTTCTCACTCTCTCTCTCTCTCATCAATTCGATTTCACTATATCATGCTCATCCTTCCTATAGCCCATCTTAAAGAAAATATAAACTCATGAAAGAAATTATGGCAAGCTACATGCATTTAATTTGTAAAACAGGCAGGACTACATTACAGATAGCATACGTATTTTCGTGTCCATGAAGCTTCCTACCTAGGGGAGAAACACCTTAAATAACCATCTCAACACCCTTGTCATGTACTCTCCTGTCATAAGATTCAATGTAGCTTTTTTAAATTTAATGTTCTTGATTAAATAATGTATAATAAGATACTGAAGTCAACAATATCTACAACAGTACCAATGTGTTATGTTCCCTACAAAATTACTAGCCATTGTGCTGCATTACTAAAGGAGAATAATTTTGGTTAAAAACTAAAAAGGTTTCAAAAATGTGTTTTAGGCCATTTACAAGACTGCAGTCACTATGGTGAAACACTCTTAATTCTCTTTCTAGAGCCATGAATACAAAACACCTAACTGAAAGACATCTTGTGTTGGTATGTTACTGTCTTGTCCCCCTCACCTCTCTCTGATCTGCTCGTTTACCTTTTCTCCAATCCCGTCATCAGCTGGGCGCGCTGCAGACAAACCTAAGATTTCTCTGCCTCTACTTCATGCTGACATGGCATGAGCTGGCTCTTATTCAAATGTTTCTGTGGTGGTCCCCAAAGGCAAGAGGTTTGCCAGTGGGAGAGAAATAAAATCTAATGTATTTTCTATCAATTCAGGGCATCCTTGATCCCCTAAGATTAGGGAAGCCCCAAGGCTATGTCAATTTGTATGAAAGTCTCCATAAGCTTCCAAGTACTTAGAGAATGCATCAAATAAAAAGTCCCTTTGAAACAGGCTATACTCTCCGCAACTCTTCCTGAATCTGTTGGTGTAAGAGAAGAACAGAGAAGGAGCTTTGCTCAGGAATGAAGGTATTTTACTGGTCCTCTGTGCTTTCTCTTGTTCTCCTGAAAGTACATGGACAATATGGTGGTTGGTCTGCCGCGGTGTGGTCCC
>VZTG01000473.1:0-14028 GCA_013397845.1 Melanocharis versteri
TAGGGGATATGTACAGGGAATTGATTTTTTTTATTGTGATGAAAATAATAAAATAATAAATTCTATTTATTTTGGCGTAGCTTGGCAAGCCATGTTTCAGCTCCACTATTTCAGTGACCGGGACTCTCAGAGCTACACTTAGTTTTACCTGGTGAATTTTTCTAGCAGAGATGTTTTTCTGCGATGCCAAAGTGCTGCTGGAAGAGTGAAGCCCTTTCCTATCCACCCATACATCAGGACCAAGAGAAAAAATATGCTGTCTTCACATAAGGGAATCGGTCTGCGTTTGTAACTCCTGATACCCCTAATATGTCTGACTGTTTTGGGATTTTAGACACTTAAGTGCAATGACAAGTTACAACTGCAGTTATAAGGAATTCAAATTATGCAAGATCTCCCCAGGGCGACAATTAACCAGAATGACATTAGCAATGGACTGTGCAAATCTGGGTAGTGGAAATTAGGTGATAAAACCAGAAGAATTAGCAGAGTGGTGGTATTGTCAAAAGGTTTGATTGTCAGGTTTTTGTTTGTTTGTTTGTTCGCTTGTTTTCTGATTGGAAATTCCATGTGTAGATTTTGGAGGAATCGAGACCAGCAGGGTTGAGTGCTGTTCACAAAAAAAGTCTGATTGTTTTATTTGCAATTTGTAAGGACTTGGAGAATGATCTCACTCGGTGGTGGTGTGCAAAGCAATAGGTTCTGCAAGCAACTAACAGGTCTCATCCAGGAGACCTGCTGCACACAAGTTAATTGTTCATTCTTTTGTCCTCAATGACATCCTTTAATAACCTAAAACTTCGGCTACCTTAATGTATGTCCCAGATCTGCTGGTGGAACATGAAGATATTCTGAATAAAAGACATTAAATGGCCTGCAGTTAAAAACAAGGGCATTCTTGTTCCTCATTAAAACATTTGTTGCTTTTATGTATGTTTTTATTTATTATAACAATAATAAAACACTGCTATTATATTGTCTTTCTCTTTTCCTAAGGCATCTGACTGTATTCAGTCACAGAGAAACACAAGAATGATACCTGCTGCTCTTTTTTCCCTTCCTATTTAATCAAATCTTCACCAATGATATACTAACTGCAGAATTCCAGAGTAAGAGTATGTTTTAGTCCTTGAGAAGTGCCTGCTTTTTCAAGATGCATAAGAGGAATTCACAGGATCTCCTTGGACTCCGCTGAAAATCCCAAAATGTTACAGGTAGCACATAACCATTGTTTCAATGATAGCTAAAATGTTTAAAATATTTCTGAGTTTAAGTGAAATTTGGAAGTTATTTTCTGTTAAAAACTGCAAATAAGAGATGAGAAGAAACTTTTCAATATTTTGAAAGCTAAACATACTCACTTCAAAAGAATATTCAGTAAGAAAACTTGACTGCATAAGAATTAAAATATACTGTTCCCTCCACTACCATAAAAATAATATTCTAGACACTTTCTGCTCCTCTAAAAGGGTTACAAACTCTTCTTAAATTTTCTTCATTAAGTCTGAAATTTCAAACCAGAAAAGTATCAGAAGCTACTGCCTGCTTCTGAGCATAGTTTGCTGATGTGTAATTGCAGCAGTGATTGGAAAAGGGCTGTAGAAACTGATGCTGTCCTGATTAAATGCAAAGTTTACATATTTCAAGGCATTAAGCCTTAAATNTGGAGCTGATCTCAGAGTGGAGCCAGTGGAGGTCACAGCACCCAATAGGTTTGTCCCTGTCCCAAGGTGACCACAGCCACTCCCACAGGTTGGTGCAGGCTGATACAAATGAACCCCTAAATGTCCAAAGAAGCGCAGCATTTCCCATGTCTCTGTAACCTTTACCACTGTAGGTCTTACAGAACTTTGCAGATTGAGAGTTTTTAACTTTCTGGCTCCTGGAGCTGCACATTTCCAAAATCTGCTTCTTAAACAATTGCTCTTTCTGCATCTGCAAGTGCCAGAGGGAAGTAAAAGTTTTGAACAGCAGAAAAACACAGAATTGTATGTATTGCCTGGTATGTATTTGACTGGAAATCCTAAATTTGGTAGAGGCAAGTTGAAATACTGAGTGACTTGAGGCTGCTGAAGTAGGTTTTCCATGGGATTAGGTTGCCTGTAACACCTGTAACTACAGGAGATTGGTTTCATCATTGCAGGCTTCATCATTTCTGTGAGAGTCCTATACAGCAGAATACAAATTAATTCTACATTCTATATTTCCTTTATATTGTACACTCTGAGAGTAAGGCAAAAAGTGCACTTAAGCATCTGTTTTGAAACACCATGAGATTAAATTACTGAAATTTGCTTATTTTCATTTGATGAAACTGAACCCACTTTTGTAATATGAATGCCAGAGAGATTGGCCATTGTAAAAAGCTGCAGTTACACCATTTATTGTTAAATTTCAAATTGTTAGGCACTACTCTGCCAAACTAAATGGCAGAATGTGCAATGCCCTGTTGGATGTGTGCTGCAGCATCACTGTTGTTTTCTTTTGAATAAAGAGCCTCTTAGATGTATCAGTGACAAGTGATGAAGGGGGAGGAAGTGTTCCTTCAGTTGGCTCTTCCCTGGAGCCTCAGCTGCTGATACCTCTGCTGCGGATCCCTGTCTTGAACTGGAATTGCGGCCTTTTAAAGAGTTGATAAAGATACAGGGCCACCCAAACAGGCAGGTGTTCCAGGACCCCTTTGTGCAGAGGAGTTACCTACTTGTGTGTTTTTTCTCCAAATGCGAAGCACACCAAAGTCTCTGTGAATGTTCACTCTGCCTGTCAGGGCAGGAGCCAGGCAGAAAGCTGAAGAGGAGCTGTCTGGAGCTCATCCCTTCTGTCAGAAAGTGAATGTTTATTTTGGGATCGGTTGAACATCTGCCTGGATAGGTTTTTATTAGTGCGTGGACCTACCACTGCTCTTAGTGAAACACCTGCTTTTCCATGGATAAAAGAGAGGGAATCGAAGCTCTCCATTGACCTTGTGCCACTCAGCCAGAAGGACCTGCCTGGCCTTTGTACCTCAGGAACTGGGTAGAAGTCTGAGGATAATGTGCTTTGCTGTAGGTCTCTAAGATACTTTGATTTATAAGACTGGCTTAGCTGAGGTCACTGTGTTTGCAGGCCTGGTGAGCTCTTGAACATTGTTAGAAGAGATCTGCACTGACACTGAGTTAAAGATCTCCTGTACAACATCTGCCAGGCTGGAAAGACAAATAAATATATGCAAGACACAGAGATAAATGGGAAGATGTGCAGAAGGGCATGATTGCCTTCGTTCACGCACCTTCAGAGTGCCATGAAAGAAGGAAAATCCTTACTATCATCATGGCAGTTTCTGGAGTCCTGGAACAGGGTGAGAATGTGGAGTTAGCCTGCAGAGGCAACCTTCATGCACCTGCACACAGAAGTGTTGGGGTGGAGGTGGGCAGATGAGGGGACTGGAAAGAAAGTGGTGACTCTGGCTTGCTCAAGGTCATGGGGAAAGTCAGCAGCAGAACTCTCCCCACCCCTAACAGATCTTTCCACTTTGTGGGAGGGTTCCAAAGCTGCTTTGTCCCAGCAGCATTCCCATTACTTTACTAGACAAATGACCTCATGTTGAGAGAGAGGAAGAAGGCAAGTTCCTGTCAATTAGAAGATCACTGATGATGGACACGGTTATCATCTCCAGTTAAAGCAACATCATGCAGAAAACATTTTTCAGTGGCCCATCTGCAGCGATAAGAACCTCAGCAGAAGGCTTTCATCTCTGCAGCTGACGAGAAACTGTCATTGCCTGATACATCGTGAATTATTAAGCCTTGAACATTCTGCTGCAATGTGAGATAAAAGCTGGGCTGTGCACAGGTGGGACCCCCATTGTGTCTGGTGTGTCCCCTGCAGCTGCTCAGCCCAGCCTGGCCTCCTTCTCTTTACACACAGAGTTCATGTCGCCTGATGTTTTAATCGCCCTTAATCTCCTTGATTAATGACAACTGCATGTGCTCTGTGGCAAGGGAAAACAGCCAAGAGATTGCTTGCAAGTCTTTCTAACTTACCAGGAGTCAATCTTGCAGAGTATCCAGGAAGCAAAAGGAATGGCGAAAGTAAAAGGGGAAAATGGTAAAAACTGGACCAGGAAAATAATTAATATTTTGAGATCTCATTCTCTTGTCTTAAGTGCAATGAACAGTTCCCAGCTGGGCCTTTGGAACCGGAACTTAATTTGTGTTGTCAGAGTCATTGCAGATACTAGAAATGATTCTTTAACAAGTCTGGCTTAATTTCCCCTCATTTTTCAACCCCATTTTCACAGGCAGGAACATAGCAGAGGCCATAGTAATGCTCATGATGCCCCAATTATTTTTCTTTACCATCCAGATGTGAACCTGAGCCCACACTTTAAGCAGGGTCTGGAGCAAGTGGCTGGCACTGAGCCACCCCTTTGGGCCAAGCCCACAGGGACAGTGATACTGCTGGCTCAGGTCTGGGGAAAAAGAAATTTTTAAAAAGTCACCTGGGTTTTTCATTACTGCAAATCATTTGGGTTTGGATGAGCTTCCCCCCAGCAAAACAGAATAATTTATTGCTCTGCAGGCTTTTTTAAAATCTGTTTTTCATTTTTTTCTTTCTTTTCTTTTTTTCCTCCAGAAACTTAATGGTTTATTGGGTTTGGTTATTGTATGCTGGTGCATGATGAATAGGCACACGTATAAATTGTTGAACTTGACTATTATTGGCTATTACTGAGCAGTATGAACTGTAATACACTTTTCCTCTCTATGTCACTGCTATATCCAGTCCAGCAAGATGAAACAACAGCAGCAGGTTTTGGGAAGCCCATTATCAATTTCCCTAATGCTTCCCTGCTGCAATCACTCATCTGTCTCCTCATCAGCCAGATATTAATGTGACATCTGTTCTACCCAATTCCCACCCCTATCCAGATTCCCTGCATGCGAACAATGCATCCTGCTTACCGTGTCAGTTTCACAGAGAATGTGCCATTTCCGTGAGCATAAAGGCGTTATTTATTAGAAGGAAAAACTTTGAAAGGTTAAGGATGACACCCCTACAGGCTTCCAGCAGTATTTCAAACATATGAGGCCATTTTAATAGTTGGATTGAAACACAGAATCCCAGAATGGTTTGGGTTGGAATAGGCCTTAAAGATCATCTTGTTCTACCCTCTCCCACAGGCAGGGACACTTTCCACTATCCCAGGTTGCTCCAAACCCCATCCAACCTGGCCCTGGACACTTCCACGGACAGGGCAGCCCCAGCTTCTCCGGGCAACCTGCTTATCCAAATGTGTTTTTTCTAAATGCATTTATCATCTCTCCCGTGTATCTATCGAAATAACTGCCACGAATATTGAATGAGACCTCTGACTGCAGCTCTAGTGGTGAGCTTCGATGAGTCTCTAAATCAGCATCAAGCAGATGGAATTACAGTCATGTCTTATCAACGCATTCGTTTGCAGTATCTGATTATAGCAAAAAACATTATGTGTGGTCACTAGGAGATCAGCCATTCCACTTCAGCTGATTTTCCTCATTATATCTTATAACGAGTATGATAGGTGCTGGTAGAACACTTCATCACCAGCCTTTCCAGATGAGGCTCTGTCTGGACTGAAATAGTGTCAGATAAATTCATGTACCATCTTCTTTGCATAAATGTGCAAGGACTCTTGACCTAGGTCAGCAGCATGCCAGAGCAAAAAAAGAGAGATGTTTTTCCAACCTTCATGTTTTATCTTCTTATTTCCCACTTAAAATAAGTGAAGGGAGCGCACCAAACACGTTTTCTGACAAAGTGTGACATTATTTCACACAAACATGTTTTGTCTGGGTTGTAGCATACTGAAAACCTTCTGTAGGGGGAGTTACAGAATCCAGCATAGCACAGGCCTTTCACCACAGTTTTCTTTCAGTGTTGTTTATTTTAGAATAACTAACAAAGCTTCTGCCTAGACCAATATCAAAACTGAAACAATTTTTTTANTTTAAAAATACCTATTTACAAATCTGGTGGGGTTTCAGCCAGATCAAAGATAATAAGCAATATTTCACTTACCCCACTCTGAAATTTTGGTCACTAATAATACAGGGTGTGGGAAATGGTTGTCTCCTTGAGGCCCTGGGTATATAATCAATTAAATTCTTCATTTTCTTCAGTGAGACAAAGGTTTCCACCACGGTTATCTATCTATTTGCAGCACTTTTCCTCCAGGCAATAATCAGTAGTCATAAGTTCATTAAAGGTTTAATGGCTGTTTAAGGACAAGCAAGAGGCTTCATTCATTTATTCTGATTTAAATATCGAGTAATGGAGTGATTTATTAAATCATCCCACAGGCTAACCAGCTGAACGATCTCCAAGTGGTAACCTCACATTTCTACTTCTAGCTTTAGTTTCAGCCTATATCTCATACCTAAAACGACATTAAGCTAGAAATGGGCTGACCCAAAGCCTCTTGAAACAGGTAGAAAGGAGTTTATATCAGCCGTTCTTTCACAGGGGAAAGAGCAGCTCTGGGGACTGGAGGCTTTCTTGTACTTTGCTATTAGAACTACCTTTAGCACATGCACGTCATCAGGAAAAATGATTTAAGGTGAATCTCGTCGTGGTTGCGGGTAAATGAGCTGTAGAATGGTGTTTGTATTCATGAAATGCTGTAATTAGGCAAAGTTCTGCACACCAGACATGGCTCCCCCTGGTCTGGGAGGAAGTAATGGGAGAAAATGAGTGATGGAGCAGCAAGAGCTGAGGCCCACAGCTCTGCAAATCTTTCAAGCCAGGCAGCTCTGCAGTGGGTCAGTGTTTAAACATTAATTAGCATTAGCAATGGATGTATTGGATGTATTGTCTGCATTCTTCATGACCTACATCCACTGTGTTTATTTAGATTTTCATTTAAAAAAAAAACAACCAAAAACTGGGAGGTATCTAATTCCTCATGACTAAAACTACATAATTGCCTTCATGAGGAAGTCAGTCACTGAGCCTTGTTGGATTGTGGCCTTTTTCTTTGCCACAGGTTGCTTCAGCTGCAGGCTCTGCATTCATTCAAGGGCTTGTCTTTTTGAGCCCACATTTAATGCTGGCCCTTTTTTGCACAGTGAGGTGGTTTTAACTCAGATAGACATGTGAAGGGCAGAATACAAATGCTTCCACAAATTGATTTCCTGTATTAATTACACTGCTTGTGTTTCAGCACCTCAAAGATGACCGTGGTGGAAGGGGATGCCAAAGCAGAAATTGAAGGATGGGAGAGGGAGGGCTTTCTCGACTCTCTAAGTGATTTGTAGGTAGCCCCTAGACTTAACTTAAGTGAATTAGGTAAGTCCTCAGTCACTGATTTGCAGGAAGCTGGAGGCTTCTGAAGGAATGTTGTATTCCTGCATTTTAAACGCTGATGATGTCTCCTTGTTCACTCTTGTTACGTGAGATAGAGCAGGAACACACTTGAGGCTCCTTCCTAAACCCCCTTTATCTTGCAGAAGTATAAGAACAGCTGTAATTTCGACCTGGGTGACAACTAGCCAGAGATTCATTAAGAAAGAGCATCATTTAGGTGGAAAAAAGCGGGCACTTACAGCCAACTTTGAGCTGGCCTGCTGAGCCAGCAGCATCACCCCAGCACTTTGGAATGGGAAGGTCCAAAATCATTCATCTGGAGGGCTCAGCTGAGTGAGCAGGGGCAAAGGATTTAAAGGAAGATGGGGAGCAATTTCAGAGAGTCTGTGGCTGCGCAAAAAGTAGGGATTGTTTAATCGACAAAACAACAGCCTGGGGGAGGCACGAAAGCATTGAAATGTTTAGAAGGCTGATAAAAAGAGGGATGAAGTTGATTGTCCTGTGTGCCTCATGGGTATGACAGGAAGCAGCAAGGGAAGTTTCAGGTGGCAAGACTGGAACAAGGGGGGCTGTTACAGAGCAGGCTGGGGACTAAGCAGAATCTGCAAGTGCCAGGGGCTCAAAGGAAAAGATCAGGAAAACACCTGTGCTTTTTCCTTACCTATGGCACTGAGCCATGTTTTCTGCTCACCCAGAGATGACACAGATGTTACAACTCTCTGAAATGCAAAAAATTGTTAAATAGGTGAATCTGCTGACTCTGGTCTCGTGCCTTTATGTTCTGCCCTTACTTTGCGCCTGTGGTCACTCAGAGACAGCCTGAGGAAGGACTTGAGCCCAGGCTCAGAGCTGCTGGCTGCCAGCTCTGCTCTGCATCTCCTCAGCTGTTTGGAGCGGTCTGTGGGTTCCCAGCAGAGGGCAGGGAGTGGGGAAAAAACACACCACAGTTCCTTGAAGGGAGACAAGTGGAAGCAGCCATCAGAGAGCTCTTACTGGCCAAGCCCATGGGCACTGGGAGAGGCCAACATTGCTGCCCTGCTCCTTGGGGAACAGGGAGACGAAGGGATGGTGCAGAAGGGCCAAGTACAGAGCAGGGTGGTAACTTACAGTTCATGTTCTGTTCTGAGGCTCTCATTTCTCATTCTGATCAGCTCTGTGGTAATGAGAATAAGAGGAGGTAAAACACAATTGCTGCTATGAAATGGCAAAACTTTATGGAGTCAGAATGAATGGCAGAATTTTTATGTCTGCACTTCAATTTTATAGCTGAAACATTGCCATCCTTGGAAGACACGGCAATTTGTCATTCTGTTGTCTATATCAGACTTCACTGCAGCATTTTCTCCTCCATGTACAGTTAACCAGAACCAAACTTGAGGAAGGAGAAGGACACAGTGCAATGTTCCTTCATGTTCTCAGGTTTTGGAGTGGAATAGGAGATTAACAAATATCTACTATTATTATCTTTTGCCTTTTCCCTCCACGCTGCTGCTGCAAGAAACCTCTTGCAGTCGAAAGAGTAATCTCAAGTCCTTCTTCTCTGGAAACAAAAGAAACCAAAGCCTTGTTTGCAAGAGTCACATAAAGGCACCACTTTGTTAAGTAATTGGCTGTATCAATGTGGGGAGCAAGACTGCTTTATTTGGGGCACAGCAGCTCTGGTTTATCTTGAACGACCTTCCAGACAGTGCTGATGTATTTTCTATGAAGGGTGGTTTCCAGGAAAGGACAAGAGGACTGGGTAAAAATTTCAGGGTGTGTATCTCTGGAACAGAGGTATTCCTGCTCTTAAACAGTGCCAGGGGAAAATATCTCTTGGAGTCAAAGGACTGGACACCCCATGGGAATGAGCACGTGCTTAAGAGGATTTTTAAGGTGCTTTTATAGAGAATGCCCAAAGGGAAACAATGATGACTTTGTCATAAATCCCCCTACAGGTTTAGGTAAACAGAAACCCAAATTCAAGCTGCTCTTTGGACAGCAGATGGAGGTAAGGTTAGGAAATCCTGAACAGAAAAAGTGGGTTCTGGGGAAGCTGTGAGAAGCCATGCTTGGAGTGGGGGCAGTTTTTTGAGTTGGTAGGAGCTGAGCAGGATCAAATGAGTGGAGGCACTTTTCAGGGATGCAAAGTGGAAATTCTGCATTTGGTGGAGGGAGCTGAGGAGGTGTTTGCAGCCTGAGCAGCTTTAGCAGCTGCCTGGTGGGACAAGACAGACTGTGGCACTTCAGGGACAGATGGCCTGCTCCACTCAGCATGGACCACCTCACTCTGGGGGTACCTTACAGGGCTGTTGTTGTTGCTACAGGGTTGTTGTTGCTCCTGTTTTTCCCTTACTGGAATGTTTGCCCATATGCTGCTGTAGGTCTTTTCCTTAATTCATTTTATAAACAATTTGCAGACTAGGGGCATTTGGCACCAAATTTACACATGCACAGGTCCCTTGGCCCTGCTGCTGTGAAACTGCATTGTATTTTATAAACTGTGTGTGTGAGATTAATGCTGCAGTTCATGGCAAAAAGCGAGCTCCCAGGTCTCAGGAAAATGGCATTCCAATGCACTCCTCAGATTTTTCAGGTTTCTGCCTGTCTCATTCCCGAAAGAAGATCCTACATTTTTAAGGGGCAATGAAACTTCCAGCTGAAAACCTGCTGCTTAGAAACAGCTGTTTCAGAGCAGCCTGGAGAGCTGCCCCAAAAGGTCATTCAGGAGCAGTTAGCCTGCACACCTCTGAGTGATGGCTGCTGGAAAATAAAGCTGATAGAAAGCTGTGCTAAGTGTGCCCAAAATTTTATCATTTGTGGCCACGGCTAAAAGAATTGCTCAGCTCTAAACAAGCCACAACTGAGTAGTCAATTAATTACCTGTGCCACCAGCAGCTTAGCAGGGAAGGGTGACAGTAGAAGCTCACACAGGAAGGTACCACAGTATTTCCTGGCACTGGCCCCTCTGGGAAACAGACAGCACTTGTCATCTGACTCTGGAGAGAGCTCCCATTCCTCCAGAACAGCCCAGGAAGGACTGAGACATTAGGTTTCCTCTCAGAAAAAAACTTGATCTACATTATGAGGCAAATATTTTTTCATCCTTAGGTTCTGGCATGAACGGCTCTGACTTGGGGGATCAGAATGGGAAAACTGTTTTTCCTACCTAGAACTTGATTTTCCACTGGAGCGCTCAGAAGTCCCTGAGGAGCCTTGCTTCAGTGGGTGACTGGACTCTGTCATGCTCCATCGTTGATATGGCCTTGTGAGAATGCTCCAACACCTCCTGAGGCTCTTGTTCCCTCGAGTGCCACCGCAGTTCAGTGAAATTTGCATTGGTCTCCAGGTGAACAGAATGTGACATCAAATGTGCTGCAGCAGCAGCGTGAAGATGAGTGTGACAAATGGAGCAAGGAAAATAGGAAGTAAGATTTAAGGAGGAAGCAAGAATGAAGGAAAAAAGAATAATTCACAAAGCAAGAATTAATGAAGGAATCTAGAGCAGCAGCATGTGAGGCAAGGTGAGTTTGTCTAAGAACCAAGCCTTTAAATTGGATTGGGCATTTAGAGGAAGGGAATGGTCTAACTATTGTAGAGGGCTTTTCTTCCTCCACTTCACCAGAAGAGCTGACTAGCAAACTGAATTTCCCATTCTCATTAATTAATTTTCCTACTTGAACGTGTTCACAGAAATTGATAAGCAGAGACTCTCTACTTTTACCAATGGAAGAGGATTTAATGTTCAGCAATCATCAAATGTTCAAATGCTTCATTTCTGTTCTGACAGCCTTACAAAAAAAAATAGTTTAGCAATTTCCAGCTCAATATTTTGTAACAAAAGACTGGAGAAAATAAACACAGTAGATAGTGTGTGTTTCTCTTCTGTGGGGAATGCTGACGTAGTTGAACCTTGTTCCAAGAGACAATGCTGAGATATTTTGTGAACCACAGCATCTCCATAGCTCCTTGAAGAGGTATAATTCTGGTGCTTCATGCTCAGATTTTGTCCTAAAAAAAGATTTTGGGTTCAGCTGAACTTTCACCTGTGCCTAGAAGTCATCCTTTTGTATTTTATGCAGGCAGCTGTACGCCAGTGTTCCTGGCTCATAAGTAGCATTCTCTTCTGTTCTGTAATAAACAGGAGAAAGCTGACCTAGCTGTGTTTTGGAGATGTTTGAGGAATACCCACTTTGAGTGAAAAAAAAAATTAATACAGTTTTCTGATTTTTTTCAAAAAATAAAAAATATAAATAAAATAAACAAAGCTGTGTTATCTGTTTCCTATTATGTTAAAATATTTTTTTTCTAGACAGGGAAAATTTTCTTGCTTTTTTCCTGAGTGAAAAGACACCTTGTGTCTTTTGTACTCCATATATTCTCAATGGGGCTATTTCCCTTTAAGCCCACACATGACATAAACCAAATCAGCTCTAATGTTGATATCACTTGGAAAGGCTGATTGTAGAGGGCTTAGCAGGGACAGGAGAATTCAAGGGAGCTAATTCATTGCCTGAGCTCTTTTTTATCACTCTGCAAAGCTGTTCCCAGCTGAGCCACCCTCAGGGGGATGCAGGTGGAGAAATCTCCTCTTTCATCCACAGATCTGTTATTCATTACACTGCTGTGTATTTGGCTGAGAAGGACAGAAGAATCCTCCTCAGGTTAAGCTGCCCCACTCCCAATTTTCCAACGCACTCTAGCCCCAGTGTGAATGCAGCTCTTCCCAGAGCACCACAGCTGCCAGGGATTTGGAAGAAGGTGTCCTATCATCCAACGGGCTAATGAAATTTTGTTTCCTGCCTGGACTGCACAGAAAATCATCCAGATAAGCCTTACGTGGGTTTGTTTTCAGAATTTAAGGGCTGTGAGACCTTGAGCAGGATGGTGCACAGCTGTTCCCAGCTGGGAGGTGCTTCTGTTGAGTTTTACTTTCAGACCAGGATAGTTTAGGGAACCATCAGGGTAACTTCTTCTAGAAGGAAAGAAAGAGGCAGGCAGGCCTTCACCTCCCATTACTGCTTCACCATGACAGAGAAAAGGAAGGAAACGACAAAGCCTGAACTCCCTTCAGGCAGTGGTAGAGAGGACTTAATTGTTTTGTTTGGTTAGAACACTGAATACCCATTTCCACACGGATGTGAGCTCTTTCAGACAAGATTAACTCTCACAAGGACAGAAACTGGTGATTTCTAGGCAGGTGCACCTTATCAAGTAGAAAGTCATTAAAAAGAAGACAGCTTTGTCTTGGTGCTTGCTATTCCAACAGCAGCACAGGCCTGTGAGTCACAAACCACCAGCACTGAAAACCCCACAAGCAGCTCTGGCAAAGTGCAGCCTGTGCCCTTTGGGGTCACTTCCAGCCTGTTTGGCTCCAAGGCTGCTGCTGAGGTCTTATTAACTTAGTATTGGAAAAATATTATTAATGGGGGGGCTGTATTTTTTGAGGCCCTGGACAGAGCCAAGAGCACCCAAAAGGGCAGTGATCTCCAGGGAAAAGTGGGCTGAAACTAAACCTACTTGATACTCCAGGGCAATCTTCTCCTTTCCAAGTGGGACAGAAGGGCAGGGTGAGGGCAAGGAGCACAAGAAATTCTTGATGGTTATGAAGACTTTGTCAACCATGACAGAGAACATTTGGATAAAACAGGGTTTTGTCTGCTGAAAGATGCAGAGAAACTGAAAGAACATCTGCAGCAAGTAGAGATCTTTTTGTTAGTGTCAGTGACATCTCTTTTAATATAAGAACAGCCAAAGATGAAAGAGGTGGTCAGGGACTAGATCAAGAAGTGCAGTGATAATGAGGAAATACATCAATAGAAAATTACTAGAACGTGCAAAGCTCAGATTCACCGGTTGTCGCTAGATCCCTATACAGAAGCACTGTTGAATTGTTTAACCCCTGATGGGCCAAGGTCACTAATAAAGAGATCTTGAGAGTCAAATCTACTGCTTTTGGGGAAGCCAAAAATCTATAAATGAGGAAGAAAAAAAATCATGCTAATTTTCAGGGACAGAAGGGTTTTCTGACAGTGAGGGACACTTTGCCATTGTGATGTCTAGGCCAGCAGCACTTCTGAGAGTATTTCTGATGCCTCCACTCCCCAGTGTCTAGGAAAGGAAAAGCTGGAAGCCATACAACCCTCACATTCTGTCTGAGACTGCATTGACCCCTGCAGATGATAAACAAATACCTTGATCTCCCTGGTCTTTCTCAGAAATGCAAACATCTCACTTTGCTCTGGAGACATTACATTAAATACCAGAAATCTGTTTTAAAACCAGAAAACGGGGCAAAAGAGAAAAGCGACTTACAGAGAATTTCAAGTTTGAGTGTGAAGGAAAACAAAGGCTCTTGGCTGTAGCTTTCTGAGGCAAACTCCAGGAGGCATTCAATTGCTGCAGTCCCCTTCCTGCTCACACACCCAAAGGTGGATGTGGACACCTTCCCAGAGAAGTGTGACAGTGGTCAACCACCTGACCCAGAGACCTTGCAGAAACAAACCACAAAAACAACTCCATTGGGCTGATCTGGCCACTGCTCCACCTTCCAAGAATTAAGGAGACTTGCCTCACCCCCTTGCCGGGAGATGCAACTTTCCCCTCCTATTACGAAGTATGTTTCAATTATAATGGTTAGTCTTTCTATGTTTGTTATACCTGGTTTGTTAATTATACTGTTCTCCCCACAATTCCCTGCACTGTTTTATGTAAATCCCTCTG
>VZTG01000475.1:313-31273 GCA_013397845.1 Melanocharis versteri
AGGAGGCAGCGACGGCGGCAAGGGGGGCCCGCAGCACCGCCGCCACCACCGCCACCACCACCCCCCGCACCACAACCACCAGCTCAACGGCCTCATCAGCCCCGAGCTGCGGCACCTGCGGGCCTCCCTCAAGGGCAAGATCCTCGCCTCGGAGGCAGGGGCGGCCCCCGAGGGGCTGGAGAACAAGCGAGCCAGCAAAACAATGGGCTCCGGACAGCAGCAGTCGTCGCCCCCCACCGCAGCGCCCTGCTCGTCCCCCCACGCCAACCACCTCCCTCCCCAGGGAAGGACTGCACCCTCTCCTCCTCCTTCTCCCCCAGCTAAAGGGGACAGGAGCCAGCCTGCTGCCACAACCACGACTGCTGCTGCTAAGACTGCAGCCCGCAATGGGCTGGCAGGAGAGACTGGCTTGGAGGAGGAAGAGCAGGAGGAGGGGGATGAAGGAGGGGAGGAGGAGGAGGAGTCCCTGCAGCTACTCTCCGGGTCCTTGGCAGCAGCCTGCAGTTTGAAAGGCTCGGGAACGGACTGTCAGCCCGAGGAGGACCTAACGATACGATACGTCCAGTATGAGTCAGAGCTGCAGATGCCCGATATCATGAGACTGATCACCAAAGATCTGTCTGAACCCTACTCCATTTACACATATAGGTATTTTATCCACAACTGGCCACAACTTTGCTTTTTGGTAAGTGCCGGAGGGAGCAGGGAGGGCAGGAGTTGGGAGTGGTTTGGGGCTGGGGAGGAGAGGATGGAAAGACTTTTAATAATCTTTTTGCGGATAAGGCCAAGCTTTTTTGGAAATACCTGTCCTCTTGTGACCTGTGCATGTACAAGTAAAGCACGTGCCCGAAGTTCCTACATTTTTTAACACACGTTTTAAGTGGTGGGGAAAGGGTTTGAGCACGAGGCTAGGATCCAGGAATTCAGAGCTTCTAATCTTGGTTTTGACATTGACTTTTGTGACCTTTGGTAGCTCATTTTATGATTCTGTCTCAGTTCCTGGGCTTGGATTTAAAAAAGAAAGTACTTAGTCCACTCATGCCTTGTAACTGCTTGGTAATTCTTGCACAATGGTTTTAAAACTGACTAAAGCAGGGCTGGCACATAAATGTTAAGTGATAGGTGGAGAGGTACTGTGAAAGGTTTAGTAGACTTTTTGATCTGGGAGCTTGCTTTGACAAAGACAAGTCCAACTGTGTTGCTTTTACAGGTGTGAGAGTGCTCACAGCGTGCAGGAATTCTCGCGCTGCTCACGTTTGCTCCCTGCACTAACAACGTATTTAATTTTGTATTCTTCCTACTGCACTATTGAAAGGCTGGTTTAGCTGCCCCCCTGCCTTCCTAAATGTTCAGCACTTCCTCGTGTCTCAGTTACACGCTTTTAGGATGATAATTCATCCACAGGTAAATGAAACTGAGTAGAAGTTGGCCTGAAGAGTGTGTGTGCATAGCAGGAGCTTAGCTGTGCTTGATTTACTCACACAGCTGCAAAATAGAACGTTTAAGGGAGTGTGTGGCACTTCCTTGCAAAAGAAAATGATGAATTCTTCTCTCTTGATGTTTTAATTAAGGCTGGACATGTCTCTGAAAGGTCTGATTTAGCCAGAGCGAAGACACCCTTCAGTTCAGGGGTATCCCTGGAATTTTGATAGAATAGGAGTACAAGAGGTGAGGCTAATGGAGTCCATCTGGCCTTAAACTTCCTGAATGTTCCTGGTTTAGGATCTGGTATAATTTATTGCAGGATTGATATGGCTTATAGGAGGATTTTCAGAGCTGTGCCTCTTAAAACCCTGCTGAGGGAATACAGTAGGATTACAGGAAGTTGAGCAAAGCAAAACGTTGACCTTCTGGAACGAAACAGAATATGAAAATATTGGAGAGCATTGTTGGATGCAAAGTCATGTTTGCCATTACAAGGATGCTGATCAGAGCACAGTGATGTTCTTCAAGCACTGAGCTCTGCCTGTGACTGATTTACCTCATACTGAGAGTAAAATGCACAAGAACTACAAAAGTCTGTATTTTCAGCATCAGGTGTATCCCTGGTAATGCCAAGGCAATGCTGGATACTCTTAGATCACGATGCATTTGTTTAGACTTTCAATCATTATGGGGTTTTTTTTGGTCAGGGAATAACTGGAGAATTTTGTTGTGAGAAGAGCAGTGACAAGTTGTTTGACAGAGAACTAAAACAGATGATTTCTAATAAGTGCATTCAAAGAGTAAGATATCACTCAAGGAAGAGAAAGCTTATTTTGTAGTGACAGCTTCATTTTTTGATAGCCCTGATGAATCAACAAAACTTCACTTGAACTCAGTGTATTTGCCATTTTTTTGGAAAGGTGAAACAATGTAAAGTACATATGAGTGTAGAGAATAATATATGGCTGTGAATGTCTAAGGCCAGCGAATTGTTATCTGCTTAATAATTTGAAGGTCTTGCAGCATGCTGAATCAAATTAATGTGTGGGGGGGGTTGGGGTTTTTTGTGACTGGTTTTAATATTTTTGAGGTTTGTTTCTTAGAGGTTGTCTTGAAAACTTTCTGTTCTATAAAATACAATTCGTTCCCCCAGTTAATGGATTCCTGAACTACTTCTCTCTAATAAATCGCTTTAAAATAGTTCTCTTCGGTCAGGGACTGCATATTTCAATTAGCAAGCAGTGTCAGGATGGTGAACATGAAGCTTGATGCCTGATCTCACACAATCATTTGTCTTTAATGCTCTGTGGCCCCACACCCTTCTGGTTTCAGGTTTTGGCTGGGTTTTGATTGTCTTGGGAAGAGGGGCTAACCTGTGATTTGGAAAAAGATCTGTAAGGGTTCAGTCAATTCCTTTACTGAATTTCACCATCACCATTTGAAAACTCTTCCAGAGCACATTCACCTGTATTCCCTGAGCTGTCATGGCATCTTTCCTTTTCTCTGCCTGTGAGGGGAAAGGACTGACACCACCTAAATTTAAGATGGGATGAGTATTTTGCCTGAATAATCAGCACTTGCCTCTTTCTGATGGTTTATTCAGTGAACCATCTAAAACATTATTTTCCTATCCTGACCATGGAAAGCTAATTTCTGGGGACATTACTAACTTTATTGTATGGGTTTGAAACTTGCTGAATTTTGGCTTGGCCTTCCCAAGTTGCTCAGTTGCTCTGAGGGCTGGTGCAGCTCAGGGCTTTTCCTTTCTCTTCAACTCCCTCTTCCTGCCTTGTGCCAGCCCCTGTGTTTTTGTGATTTTGGGACCCGAGGTGCCCCTCTGACCAGCATATACTTGTAAATGTGTGTGTATCTCGATGTTTTAGGGTGGTGCTCTGTTGGTTTAGAGCTCCAGAAATATTCCTGTGGGATGTCCCAGGCACTGGTGCAAGAGAAGAGGTGGGAGTGCTCAGCTGGAGGGAAGGCAGAGGACCAGCCCTGACTGGCCACCAGTGACCAGTGTTTTTCAGGCTCAAACCACTTCCTAGCTGGACACTCTAAGAAGAAGTTAATATTCCACTTTAGAAGAACCTGGAGATGCTGGAAATCTGAAAACCCTGTTAAATTCAATATCAAATTTATCCACATAGCTGTTTCCCTGGCTTTAGGGGTAGCAAGTTGGGAATACTGCTCAGTGCTGAGGTGTCACACTGCAGCAGTATCTGGGCTGTGGCGAGGTAATAAATTTTCCTCCATAAACTTCCAGTGGAAGGTGTCCCTGCCCATGGCAGGGGGGTTGGAACTAGATGATCTTTAAGGTCTCTTCCAACCCAAACCATTCTGGGATTCTATGAAACTCCAACTGTGTGCTTAAATTCATGTTTTGCCTGTCTTTAGAAGAGCAGATTTGCACTGTGTATTAGGTGTGGGTGCCCAGTAAATGCCTGGTGTTCTCAGAAGCTCTGTCAGCCCAATTTCTCCTCGAATGATAACCACTCCTCTGCCAAAAAATGACAGGGGCAAGGGGCATCTTGTGTTTTATGTGAAGTATTTTTAAGCAACGTTACATCTTTGTTCCCAGATGGATTGTAAATGCATTTTCGACGTTGTAGCTTTCTTTTAAAGTGGTTTTGTAGCTTCTAGTCTTAGCAGTGCTAAAGTTCTGAAACTTGCATTTCAGACTGATAAATTAAATATTTCAGAAAATTGTTTTCAAAATCCTTTAGCGTGGGAGAGGTGAGCTTAGGAAACCTTGCTCTGTGCCAGAGTTTGGATAAGACAGAACGTAATAAAAGCTGAGTTCTGGCTGAGTGTTGTAACCTCTCCTGTAATTCACTGTACCACTCAGCTGCCGTTTAAGAAAAATCTGGAAAATCTGTGCTTTTATTGGGTTCTTAACTTTGCCACTAGCTATAGAAGCATTTATAACTTCAACTTTCACAAGTTTAAAAATAACCTATTAATTCCATGTAAGTGGTTTTAAATGTGTTGTAAATCCTAAATGACTGCAGTTAAGTCCTGTTTTATACTAATGCTTTGCATTTTTTTTTTAATTGGATTTTATTCAAGAGTCTCAGTGTGTTGAAATTAAGACTTGTAAGACATCATCCCTGTTCTTCAGTTGTAGAAAACCTGGGGCTTAAAGGAAGAACCAGAAAAGTTAGGAGGTTGTCTGTGAGGTCTTGCTGGCCTCATGGCAGACTTAGGAAGAAGTTTTGTAGGAGAATTTGCAAACTTTGTATTCCGGTTTGTTTTTAGTGATCACAGTTTCTGAGAGTCTCTCACTGTCGGTGGCTCTGTGAAAACTGAGGTCCCTGCAGCACCTGAGCAGGTGACAACAGCCAGGGCAGTTATCCCAGCAGTGGCAGAGGGTGTTGTTGCACAGGAGGGAATTGCTGGTGTCCAGGTTCATGGAGAGGAAACAAAGGGACGTGGTGATTTGCCAGGTAGCAGGAAGAGCTCTGGCTGAAGTGCCAGACGTGAGGTTAAAACCATTAGCCTGAATGTATCCTCTAATGGCATTCGGTAACACGATCCCTAAATGTGAGCCAGCTCCTACCGAGCTGGGGCTGGGATGCTTTGGGATGGACTTTAGTGCAGGTGTGAAAGGAGGATGCAGTGCAGCAGTGCAAATTCTGCTGTGTTCAGATTGCAAAAGGTTTCCCTTTGGGGGCTAGTTGGCTGTTTTAATCTCCTCTGAACAAATTTCACAGGATCTGGGTATTAAATGCATACTCAGACTGTGGCTGACAGACATAATGCCATCTTTGATAGTGAAATTAATACAAATTGATTAATTCTGTGAAAAGTAATGTTCTTGCTGATTTACAGACATTTCTCTGCTAGCCCTTCCAGTATATTAAAATCTGGTTTGTTTTAAACTTTTAAACTTGTTCATAGGAACAAAGATGATGCAAATATTGGATTTGGATTCATGTATGTTAATCCTGCTACTAATAACCTAGTATTGGAGTAAATCTTATAGTACTCTGTGGGGTTTATAATATATAATAGCGACTTAGGCTGAATTCTGTTTGTAGAAAATTGCATGTTTAGAAGTACTCTCATATACCTGAAAAGAAAATTTGGCCCATGATTATGTTTTCCTAAATGATGTTGTGTGGGAGCTACTTTTCCTCCCTCCTCACAACTCTCCCTATTTCAGTCTGATTCGTTTTTTTTTTAATTTACACAGTTTAACCTTCTCCAGGAAATTAAATTGCAAACTTTTGCATCACGGTTTAGGTTCATTTCCAGCTTTAGATAAGGTTGGAAAGAAGGAGAAAGGAGAGAAAGGCAACAAAACCCCCTCTAATTGAGGTGGAAATGCAGCACTCCCTCTGTGGGTGGAACAGCTGTAGATTAACTGCCAGACTCACCTGCCTAAAGACAGAGAAATAGATTTAAGTGTTTGGAGAACTGGTAACAGAGTCATTCTTTATTCAGCTCTCTGGCAGCAGTGGTAAAACCAGTGGGTATTTGCTTCTTTGATCACTGAAACAAAATCCTTTGCTGTTCATTTAGCATTTTAAATATATGATTCATGAATATAACTTTTCTGAAAAGTGCCCTGAACGGGAAAGAGCTCAGATATGAAGTGTCTAGATTGTTTCTACTCCTGAAGTGTGCAAGAAAAAAAATATATGTGTATCTTAAAAATTCTCCACATAACTGTCAGGATCAACAGTTTGCACGTGTTCACTCCAGGGCAAAGCACAACTATAACGTGCTGGTTTGTGGTGTGCTTTTTTTTTTTTTTCAGTGAGGTATAAGATTACATCTAGGTGCTCTGCATAATTATAGCAATGTTCTGAGCAGTCTGTCTGATGATACTCTTTATTTAACTCCCCGCTTTTCTCAGGTCTGAGCCGAGATACAGAACTTGCCTTGAGCTGAAACTTTGCATACACTGCTTGAGTATAGACACAGCTCCTCTTTTCTGTGCAATAAACTGTGTTTTGGAACTAATGAAAGACTGCTTAGAGGCTCTGTGTTTCAGTCCAGTTAGATCATGCTACAGTTTTTGTTTGTTGTTTTAAAAACCACTCGTTAGATTGTTCAGGGTTGTTCTTGGATACTGCTGAAATGTGTTTCCCTGCCAAATAAAAACTTAGCAATAGTTATATTTGCTTCAGCTACATTAGAAATGGAGTTAGGATCATGCTGTATCATAGGGCTTTGGAACTGCAGCTTGTACTTTTTTTGGCTGCTTCATTTCACCTTTGCTGCAGCTCGTGGTTGACAGCTGGCTTGGTTAATAACCCACCATCCAGGGGGAGATGCTCAAAGACTTGATTCTTTTTGGGGTGAAGAGACTGTGCCTGCACTACGAGCTGCAGGAAGGACTCTTCTGTCCATGGAGTTTCACCCTGCAAGCTGTGCACGAAGGTTCAGGTGGTTGAGTTTATCCCACAGACTTTGGAGAGCAGAGCTCTGGGTTCACAGGTGGCTGCTCTGAGGCCTGGCACTTCTGGCTCCAGCAAGTCCTTTTCATTTGACATGTCTTAGAGTCGTAAATTTGGATTATCCAGCAGCTCTGGTGCTAGCACATGCTTGTGCCAATCATGTGCTGTAGTCCTGGTTTAGCTGCTGCTCTTGAGCCGAAGGCTGGTCCCCCTGCAGGTCTGTCAAAGGCTGTGGATCCACTCACACGCCCATATGTAAAATTATGAGTTTCTTTTTATCTCTGCCCATCTTTCCTGAGTGCACAGGAATTTGTTTTCCCCTTGGACGCTGTCCCACTCTGCGGCATTACTCAGTTTCACTGCTGCAGGTTATAATGTCATTAATCCCTTACGCTGCCTAATCCTTCAGTTAACATGACTTCTCTCATGGTAAAATTTTGGAGAACACAGTGGGTGTGCAAGTGGTTTGATGAGTGCTTGGGGAGGAGTTGGGTTCTTTCCTTTTTGGGGTTTTTCTTGTTAATATTTCAGAACACCAACGTCTCCTTGACCACGGTTACTGTGACAATGCCACTGGGATTAACTGCCAGTGCATAGCTCTTAACAAACGAAATCTCCCAATAGTTAAAATGTGTGAAATTAACTGTGCTTTTTTGTTTGTTCTCCGGGTGTCATATGACTGAAAACAACAGCGTCTAAAGATTAAATGCAGCAACACTTTTCTCTGATCCTTTGTGGCCTTGACATTAAAACCAGACAAAAATTAAGCATGTTATCTACCACAGCCCTTGTACAGGAAAAGTCAGATCACTATAAAACAGGAATGGACTTTTTTCCTCTGCAGAAGCCCATAAAGGGTAATTTATGCCTTAACCTGGTCTTTTATTTTATTTATTTTTCCCTTTTAATCACACGTGTTCTTACCTGTAGACTTTGTGAAATGATAATGTGGTTCTCTCCAGGAATAATTCATTAGTTGTTAATTGACTTGGAACTTTATTGGAATGTAATAAAGCAATTAAGTCTTTTAATCCTAATAATACTTTTGGAGACGCTTTTAAAATTTACGTCGTTACCTTTTCATAGCTTTATGCAAACAAATTTTGTGTGGCTGTTTCGCTTAAAGAAATGAGCTGGTTTACTGCTTTTGGTAGCACTGTGGATCCCAAACTGAGAATTCCATCCGTGTATGTTTGTCTTTAAGGCCATGGTAGGTGAGGAGTGTGTAGGTGCCATCGTCTGCAAGCTGGATATGCACAAAAAGATGTTCCGCAGAGGTTATATAGCCATGTTAGCAGTGGATTCCAAATACAGAAGAAAAGGAATTGGTAAGAATAGCCTTTTTTGTTCTTTCTTCCTTAAATCCTCTAGCCGGGATAACTGTAGCTGTCATAAAGATTTAAGCTGAACTGAACTTCAGGATGTGGTGCTTTGTGTGTCATCTCTGCCTTACTCAACCACACGGGCTCCCCAGTGGCTTTTCTGATTTTGTTCAAATAACCTGAAATGCCCTCTGAGGTTCACACCTGGGATCTGGTAAGGCTGAAAAGAAAGGCAGGCAGCAGCCCCTTACCTCTGCCTCTACCACTGCCAAATAACAACAGTGGGAACTGCTTTGTGGTTTTGTGTGTGCCCTCATCACTGTATTTCTGTGTTGTGTTCAGGCTCCTTTTTTACAGTGAACTTACTTCCTGACTTCCCCCTATAAATTATGCATCTATTACCTGTCAGGGAGAATGTATGGAGCTCATTATTGTATTAATCAGGGAAGAAAAATAGCTGTGTATTGTTACTTGAATGATTGAAATGGAGAGTTTTGTTGGGAAGTTACGTGGTAAAGAAATCACTCTTGGCAGGGAGTTTGCCCTTCCTCATTAATCAGTTTTGCCCTGGTGAAGGGATTTTCATTCTAACACCAGTTAGCCAAGTTGGTTTAATTAAGTATCTGTTCTTATTGAACTTAATTTTTTTTCATGCTGGTAATTGTGAAATTACATTTTGTTAAGGTATTTTTAACTAAATGTAGACGTCAGCTCCAAAGCTTAGAACTGTGCTTCACCGCTCATCCCCACTGAACAGCTCATGCTTCTGTGATTAAAGACAGAAAATTACTTGCAATCGAAAAATACAGTGATCCATTGCAGAATGTATCATTGTGTTTGCTCTCTTCCAAAAAAAACCCTCCAGAAAAACACATTACCATGACTGTTCAAGCATGTGCAGATTTTTTTCTTTCCCCAGTGCAATTCAAAAGCCATTGTTGGTTTCTGTAGTGGAGCAGAGGAAGAGGATACTGAGAAATCACTGTCTCTCCTTTCCTTTTAGCTGAGTCATGAAGGAGTCTGCCATAATTTAATTGCAGGTGCTTGGATTCATAAGTAAATAAGAACTAATGCTGTTATTATGAAGATCGCTGCAAGACTTTTCCCTCACTTTAGTCAGTTTGTTGAATTAGAATTACATACATAGAATTTATCTTTAAAGCCTTGGTTACTCTGGCATTATATATGTTGGCTTTTTCCTACATTTGCCACCTTGCTGTTTCTCAAAGTGTGCTGTTAACGTGAAGATATGCTTTACACGTAGAACAGTTTTATCATAACATTCAATGAAAATCTTAATTGATTAAAGTTTTGAGAATATTTTAAAACATTCTGTAGATTCCTTGGGGTTTTTTTTCCTTTTCCATAGCCTTCTTATGGAAGTGAGATTTATGCAATTTCACTGAACAGCAGTTTTTTCCACTAATAACTTTGAAATCAACTTTCAATTTCACCCCAATTCTACAGACAGGTAGGGATATTACATTTGTAGAACTGTTGTGAAATAGATGAAAAATAATTATTAAAAAATTAAACTAATGCTTGACTGAGGGGAAGGGATGGGCTTCAAGAATATTATTAGATACTAGCAAACCCAAATGGGAGTGAGCCGTAAGAACAGTGGTTTCATAAGTTCTGTTACTAATAGAAGTATTTGTTTTACTGAGAGGAAATTCCCTTGGAAGATGAATGTCCTTCAAGTACATGCCAGCAGATTTTGACTTTAAATGCAACAAAAAGGAATGAATCACATCTTGGAAGGCTATATATAACACTATGTTGAGCATAGCAGCCTGTTTCTAATATCCTTGTGTTACAAGAATCTTGCACTCGAGCTGAGTCTCTGGATAACTTCACAGATTATTTTAGTGTTCAAACTTGAGACTGCAGCTTGGCTGCAACTCCTTGTTTTTCTTTCCTCCCCGCTTTCCCCAGGTGTCATGGCATGTAGGTAGCACACATTAGTCATATATAAACAGGCTTTTTTTTGTTTGCACTGCAACTCTGACACTTGTGAAAATCTGTGTTTCAGGTACAAACTTGGTTAAGAAAGCTATTTATGCTATGGTTGAAGGAGATTGTGATGAGGTAAGATTTTATAATCAAAACTTTCATAATGTAAATGGTTTGCACTCCCTTGTTTGTGGATTCATTTCACAGGTTTATCTTCTACAGGACCTTTTTTTAGGTGGGAAATAAGTTGGTAAGAAGATCTTCTGTAATAAAAGCGAAAACAACCTCAAAAAAAATATGGCACAAATAGGAGATGGACTTTCTGAATTTACCCTAAGTGCTGAAATTCAGCTATTTCACATTGTGAAGCTGCCTTAGCCTTCACCCAGGCCCATTTTCCTGCAAGAGCCCCAGCCTGAGGTGCAGCTGAGCAGTGGGATGAGCATGTCCTGTGTAGCCCTGCCATCCCTTCAGAGTACACGCAGGCACGAGAACAGTGCGTGCTGTGCTGCTGCAGAATGTGGATTTATCACAGCCACTCATCGGGCTGTTCTGACACTGCCCAGAGCAGAGCTGCAGTGGGTTAGCACGGCGACACAGGCGTGGAAGGAGAGTGGCTGAATCACTGGCAAGCTTCCCTGCCCCAAAAGTTGTTACTCTTTTACCAGATTACAGTTCCTGCCTTTTTTTATATATAAATGTATACATAAAGCAATTCTGTTGTTACGTACCTTGTTTAACTTGTGAGGAACTCTCCCTGCACCCATCCATCCTCCTTAACCAGGTTATCTGTCCCTTTAGCTTCCAGCTCCTTGGCACAATGCAGTTGTTCCTGATCTGTGAGCACTGTCATTTCAGTGTGTCCTAGTTAATGAGCCTTTGATCTCTCTGTTATCTCGCTTCAACTGCTCCCTCGATTGTCCCACTGCTCCCTCGATTGTCCCACTGCCCCGTGGGGAAGTTTCTCATGCAAAGCTGCAATTGGTGTCACAGGACTTCTGGCACACACTCCGTTAATTTTTCCACTTGTGTTTCACCTCTTGCAGCATCCCTGCCTATGTTCTGGCTTCATTCATTGAGAGATTTATTCTTCCCCTCAGATCCCTTCATGCCTCTGCTAACTGGTGTCTTCTTCCCTCTCACCCCACCTTCTAAATTATGTTGTACTTGGGCACTACAGTGCAGTCTGTAATTCCTTTAAGTTCTTTATTTTGGCTTCTTGCTTCTATCATGGTTTCTAAAATGCTTTCCTCTAATCTCTTTTACTACTTGGCTACATTGAACTAATAAAAAAAAGTACCAAAGGTGGGTTGATTTGTCTTCCCCATTGCTTTCCACTATGGTCTTGAGTTGATTTCCCGTTTCTAGGCTATTCAAGATTTTAAAAAATTGCAAAATACTTGAGAATCAGGGTTACACTGTTCACACCACAGCTGCAGAAATGAGATGCAGAGAAAGGAAGTGAATTGCCCACTGTTATTAGAGAGTCAGGAGTAGAACTGGATGTTTCTACTCAAGCTCTGTGTTGCAGTAATTACTGTATAATTTCTGAATGTCTGTGTGTTACTTCTCATGTAAATTAATTTCTAACTTGAACTGTCTAACAGGTGACCTCTAACAGTGACCTCTTTTGTGTCTTTTTCTTTTTCCACTGTCATATTAATCCAAGAGCCCTTCTTGCTGGTTTTTGTCTTCATAAACATGAAATAAATGTGATAAGGGTTGCAGGTCTGCAGTGAGGCCTCATTAAGTCTTAGTCACAGATTTTTCATCTCTGGTGCTGTATAACTGCTTTGGACCAGGGGCAGAGGGCATTTCTCAGATTCTGTCTCTTTATTCGAAGGCACTACAATTCAGACTCCTTGAATTGTGTGCTGGAGAGGGGCAGCCATGGTTTTGGAGCTGCTGTTTGTAGGATGATGGTTCCAAACTCATCCCCTGCTTTTTGGGGGCTTTTGCACCAGCTGAGCCTTGTGCTGGCACTAAATTTTGAACTGGGAGCCCTTTAGGGAGCCTGGAATACAAGCAGAGTATTTTGTTGATTTTTCTGCACCATCAACAGAGGCACACCCACGCTTATTTTTATTTATCTTGTTCTTTTCCACATATAGGTTATCCACAGCCAAACAGCCAATGTTTTCATGGGTTTCTTCTTCTTTGCCACCAAGCGTAGGCTTTTTCCACATACCCAAAATGGTGCAAAATAAGGATGTTGGTTACTTGTACTACGTGGTGGAGTGCTGAGTTTTCAGTCAGACCAGAATCTGAAAAATCTAACTAGGCACCCATGAAAAGCTCTGCCCGACTCTTGCTCTCACCAGTTTTCACAACAGTTGTCAGATCAGTTTCTGATTAATTGGTGCTTAAAGCTCATCAAACATGAAGTAGTGCATCACAATAATTTGTCTATGTGAGATGTATAAATGGTTTAATCATCCCTGCAGCTTTTAAGGTATTTTTCTACATCTTTTAATAAAATCAGAATCCTGATGCAAATAAAAAGATACTGCTTTTTGAGATAAGATGGAGTGCGATTACAAACAAAATGCTATTTTCTGAAACTTGCTTGGAATAGGATTAAAAACATGAATATGCAGCTGTGGGTGTCGTGAAAAATTTCCAAAGGCTGCTTGGAAACTCTTCCCTTCAATCTAATTATGGAATAGATGCAGTAAATAGACTTAATTTTAATAACTTTTGGCATATAATCTGATAAATGCTTCACTCCGTGTGTTGCTTTTCGAAGTATCACAGATTGGACTTTGGAGGTACCAGCATTGAGTCCTGAAAAACGAAGGATTTATACAACACCACAGATGAAAATCTTGACAAATCACAGCTGATAGGTGGCATTTCAAAGCCATGCTGCAATGTTCTGGTGTTTAAGGACATTTTTTCCCCTTAAGCTGTTTTAGTGGGAATAAACTAAGGCAGGCCTATGGAATGAGTGATTTCCAGTGGTCAGCACCCTGCCTGAGAGGCAGCTTCTGCTGGGTGCAGTATCTTCCACAGGGGTGGCTTCTCTGGGAGAGCTGTGGAGTGAGTAAGTGAGGAGGTGAATCGGCTGGAACGGAATCTGTGTGGAGGGGAGGAGCTGGCCATGGAGCTGGCCATGGCCTACATTAGAATAGAAACCAGGGAAGTGATCTGCTGTTGGGGGTGGGTGCTTGAACCAGAAATAACCTTCAGGCCTGGAGAAAGTACTGACAGCAGCTTCCAGCTGGGCTGTCTGCATGTGACGTTACAAAACTTAGGGATCTCTGATTTGTATTTTTTTTTTTACCTTTGTGGCTTTCTCAAGTATTTGATGTTCATGAATTCTGATATTTGGGGTAGTGAACTGTAATGGGCTGAGTTTGCAGTAGATCTCAGTGATTTAGGATAACTATGGCCTGGTTGCATAGAAAAGGTGAACTATGGAAATAAATCAGGTGAAGGTCAATAGTTTTACTTCCAACTCCAAAGTTTTGGACATATTTTTCTTCCAGTTTAAAAAAGAAAAGCATTTTCTAACTGCAGTAAGGTGGGTGTCTGGCTGCTCTTTGTACTTTTTGCTGACAAGCAATTTCCCAAAACTCTCCAGCTGAAGACCATCCTGTGGAACTGTTACATCCCTTAATTACAATTAGAAATGAGGAGTTGTTCATATACAGGTTTTCCATCTGTGACAAATGACTGAGGAATCTGCATACGATCCATTCACTTCCTATTACTGAAATAATGTACCATGCAAGTGGTAACTAATCAAAATAAGACTCCAGTAAGTGGGACTTCAAAAACTTTTTTTAAGCAAAAATGTAGAACACGAAAGGGAGCCACAGATTCTTGTGGGGCTTCCCGTTGAAACTTCAGGGTGATTTAGAGTGGGGTTTTTGACTGCATTAGTAGGTGTGTCATTTTAATTCAGCACCACACTAGTAAAAATGAAATGTGAATTTTTATGGAATCCTATTTGAAATCATTACATTACCAATATTTTAGCTTCTCCTTAATCTACAAATCACATAAAGCATGGAGTGTTAGATTTTGGGTACTGCCTCTCTTTAAAAGTTAAGGCAGTTAAATTGATTAAAGACACTGGACAAGCCCTCATAACTTGAGTCTGATGATGTGTCAGACTTAAAAGTAAGAATAGCAACCTCCTCTGTGAGTGCTGAGAGGACTTTTCTTAATTTGATTTGGCTGTATCCATTCTGTAACCTGGGTTTTAAACTTGAGTTCCTTCAGAGTTTGACCTGAAGAAGCAAGAAAGCTTGACCACTCCAGTTGGCTTCAGTTCAGGAATAAATTCAAAGTATGAAAATGTAGCAACAAGGAACATTGCACTCCACTCTTGATACAGAAATCTTCTTGCTTCTAAACACAGTTAAAATTAGAGTTGAGCTAAAATGTTAGGTTTATGAAATCTAAGATAAAAGAGAAAGTCACATCCTTCAGAAAGTTGCAACTTGAGCAGAAAACGCTGTTAAATCCAATCAGAGCTTTGCTGCCCTTCAGGGGGGTGTTACTGTGTTATCAGAGGATTTAACAGGCATATGTGTACAACAAAATCGACCCACAAGAGCAGAAATAAATGTAACAATTGAAGGTCTGGAGCTTGATTGAATCTCTCACACAGGAAGAGATGCATTCTTCACCGAAGGAAGCTAATGAAATCTGAATAAAATATGCCTGTGTTTCCTTTTCAGATAACAGAAACATGTCTTCAGCTGCAGTATGTTGAGATCAGGGAATTACTTTTCATTGTGCTGAGACTTCCTTAGAAATACCAGAGCAAGTCTCTTGCATTTGCTTTCAAGATGAGCATTCACTCAGGTAGTGGGATTCCAACAAACCTGTATTTCAACATTTAACCACTCCCTTCAGCTCAATCACCTGCAGTGCTGGAAGTCTTTTAGCATTGCAAGGTGTTGGAGCTTGCAGTTGAATAGAGAGTTGTTACATCACTCTGCCAGGTTCCTGGACCTTTGAGAGAGTGAATGCCCTTGGTAGCTGAGTGTTCAAATAAATAATCCTCTGCACAGTGGATTTACACAGGTCAGATTCCTTCTCTGGCTTCAATGTTTTGTTTAAATTGGAATTAAGGAGTTGTACAGTGTGTAGAAAATAGACCTCTCAAGCAAAGTGATGTGCTTCCATAATTTGTTACAGTTGGATAGGTATCCATTTTAATGGATGAAGGATGTTAGGGGTACTCCATCAGCTCTTGCTAGTAATGTTCTGGGAGATGCCAACTAGAGAAATTCAATCTCTCGTTTTTGTCACAAGAATAAGAATTGAATTAGGTTGTCTTAAGTGTGCTGCTACAACACTGCCCTGCTGTAATTTAAGAACTCTGATGATTAATATTTTAATGTGTGACTCTTAGTTCCTTTTTGTAAAACAAACTATTTCCAAGTCTTATATTATTCGTTGGATTGTTATCCCCAGGTTTATTGTTCTTTTAGCATCTTTACACTGAGAAGCACAGTTGGAATTGTCCATTGGAATATGGTTAGAGTGGCTGTAAGCTTGAGTCAAATATATACATTAAATGGATTTTTAAATCTTACTGAAGGTGGTCAGTCTAACCCCTGGCTGCCTCCCCCTTTCACACTGGCTTAGCCACTCCTCAGACTGCAGAAAACAAACCCTGTGGAGAGAAAAAGGAAAGGTTTTCTGCTAGGTGGCTTTGGAAGTAGCTCAGGAACCAGCCTCGAGAGCTGGCAGGAGAGGCCAGGGGGAATGGGAATGGGAATGGGAATGTGTGCCTGAAGGCACAGAGGCCATAAAGTAGATGGACTTTAACTGCTCTACAGATCCAGACTAAATTTTGGTCCTGTATTTTCATTCTGTGGCCTTTCTGCAGTGACCATCAGCCTCTGTTTAATGTGTTCATTGTCATGGGGTGTATGGAGCCCAGTCCTTGTTAGTTCAGCCTGTGTTCTAGTGCAACCATGATCTCTTGCTAATAGCAGAACCTTAAATAATTGAGTTGGACTGCAGTAAAGAGGCAGAATTCGTTTTTATTACGTGGAGGGGGTGCAGGGCTTGCCAGTTCTGGCAGAGCTCTGTTCAGTGCATGTGGAGAAAAGAGAGAGAAAAAATTCTGAAAAATTCTGAACTTTTGTGATTAATGTCTCGTTAAGGCCAGTGTAGTTTTTTGCCTGTGCTTGAGAATTCTGAGACAATTTTGAGTCTTAATTTGGACTACTCTTGGACTTGGTCTGAGTTATTTCTGACAGGTCTTTCTGCAGCTGGGATCTTACCAACAGAGGGCAAAAAAGATGGAAAAAATCTGCTTATTCTTCTGGTGTGCACTGTGATTTGGGTTTGGGATATTTGTTGGTACCCAGGTTGGATCAGGCTTGGAGCAACCTGGGATAGTGGAAGGTAACAGGGGATTGGAATTGGATGATCTTGAAAGAGCCTTCCAGCCCAGACTGCTCTGTGATTCTTGTGTTGAGCACAAATATTCACTGCAAACGTCAGGTCTGACAGCTGGTGTCGATTCAAAGCTTTTATCTGCATCTAACTCGAAGGAGTCAGGGGTCAAAGATATTAAATCATTAAGTAAATCCTCATGTGCCAAGTTCTTGTGATATGCAGAAGTCCAGTTACTCATTCAAAGTATGTTTTGGACCCTAACCTGTTTGTTAGCTTGGGTTTTGGGGGAGGATGTTGGGAGACAGAAGCTGTTTGGGATTTGTTTGTTGATGTGGCTTTTTACTCTCGTTGTGAGGTGGTGAACTGAAATATTGGTTACAGCCAAGAACTAAAATCTTGATATGTTGTTTACAATTACAGTTGTGGATGAACTGCTATTTTATAATTTTTTTTAATGTGGGAATGGATGCTTAATGTGGAAATATTGCTTAATTAAGTAAAGATAAGAAGAAATGAATTCCATTCATTGCTAACAAACGTACCTTTAAAAAAACCCTTTGGAATTGGTTCAGCAATCGTGTACTTGCAACTGCCGACTAACACGACACGCTTTTCTTTCTTTCTTTTTATTTCTTTTCTCCCTTAAAGGTTGTATTGGAAACAGAAATCACAAATAAGTCTGCTTTGAAACTTTATGAAAACCTTGGTTTTGTGCGAGACAAGAGGCTGTTCAGATACTATTTAAATGGAGTGGATGCACTGCGTCTGAAACTATGGCTGCGTTAGGAGACCCCATCCCAGCGAGCAAGCGACGTCCCAGCAGCGCAGAGTTGTCCTTTGCATGCAATGCAATTTGTCCCAAATTGCTTTGCAAGGTGGACTTTAGTACTTTCCATGCAGCTCTTAAACCTGTCAGTGTCCCATTGAGTGTCGCACACATTCGTTGCACTTTGGCATGGCGCATTTGTTCCGAATTAAAGCCGATTGTCTCAGACTCCGAGTCCTTTTGGTACCAGCCAGATGTGCCAGGTGATAGCCAAGATATGTTCATTCATTTGCAAGTCTGCTAACTCTTTAGGACATCCACACAGTGAACGTTTTATCAGAGAAACCTGGATGGGAACGCCGCTTTTGGTTCCCGAAAATTCAAAATAAAGCCAATGTAGATTGTAAAATTCTATGAGTATACTAACATTTCATACAAAAATTGCCATAGTTTTCTGGGGAAGAAGAAGAAGAAAAAGATAAAAGGCTTCAATTTTAGGTTTTATTTTTCAATATTGAATTTTTCCATTCTTAAATATTGGTACCTCAGTGATTAGTGAATGAAAAAATGTATTGTAGGGTGGGGTGTGTGTTACAACGAGTAACCATTAAATTGCGTCTGCCAGTGCCTGTATAGATAAGTATATTTGTCTTCACCTCTAAGTTTGGAGTGCATGCTTTTATTCTTTTACTTTCTTCAATTGTCTTTGCAAGGAAAAAAAAAATCTGCTTTTATTTAAATTCTGGATTTGATAATAAATTATTTCAGATTTTTATAATTCGGATACTTCTCCCAAACAAGGGTTTGGAAGGCCCTTCTTATAGCAAGAAGTGTAAGCTATTTTGAAAAACCTTGAGTAGCTGCTAAAAGAACCTGGTGGCGCCAGTGAATCTCTGCTGGGTTTGGATGCACTTTTTTCATTAAAAGAGTGAGGGACTTCTTTTAAAAGAAGATATAGAAAATTAATGTAAATTGGTATGATTTTTATTTAATCAAAATTATTGCTAGAAGCTCTGAGAAACAGCTCTTTTAAGATAGTTGGAACAATTTTTTTTTTCAGATTCAGATTGCTTTGCTTCAGTGTTCTAAAATGCTTCAATCTTTGGTTCTTGGTCTTGGAAATAAATTTCAAGGTGTATCGTATTCATTTTTAGCTGCTCTCATTTTCTCAACTTAAATGAGCTAAATTATTGGGGGATTTTTTTTCCCTCTCTAAAATCAAAGCAGCGGGGAAAGAATTCTGTCTCTCTTTCTTGCATTCACTCTTGCTCTGTTTTTCTCTTTTTTTTTTTTCCTTTCCTTATTTGGGCTTACATAGGTTTTACCAATACCCATCAATTTTTTCAGTAATGACAGTGTCGAGGCTTTCTTGTTCCGTGTGATTCCATAGCCCAGGTCTATGAATCAGTTGGGTTGGGTTTTTTTGGGTTCCTTTTTTTTTTTTTTCCATTTTGAAAGACAAAAATAAAGGTATTAGGTGACTTGTGGAAGCACCTCTGTAATCAGAGATCTCAGAATATTCAGAGTTGGAAGGGACCCACCAGGATCAAGTCCAGCTCTGAGGTGAATGGTCCGTACAGGGATCAGAAGGATGAACTCTCAGTGAATCCACTCTCGTGGAATCGAGCGAATTCTCCAGATTTGCCTTACTACACCTTTTTTTTTTTTTTTCCTTTTTAGGGTTTGGTTTGAGTCGTGGGGTTGGTTTGGGGTTTTTTTTGTTTGTTTGTTTTCATTTTTGCTAATTACTGTACACTAAAAACAAAACCAACAAAACCCCTAACTCCAGTATCATTTGGAAAAGAGCCCTGTGCAGGAAAACTGGATTTGAGCAAAGCCGCCTTTTGCACAGACCAATCGCACATGGTGATGGACGTTTCTTACCATGTACAAATCATGAGTTGTATTTGAAAATAAAGATTTTTAATGGAAATTGGCCCTGCTGAGTTTTCTGCTTGTAGAGACACCATCTGTGCTGTCGAGGGGGCCTGTTCCCCTCAGTAAAGAAAACTCATCTTTAACAGGGTGCCCAAGACAAAGTGGTGCAAATGGGGTCTGTTACTCCCAGGACATGGTGGAGCTCAGCTTAAAGCCTGTGTGTCACCACTGCTGCCTTGTGGCACGATAAAACCTCTTGTTACCCTTCTCCCTTAGGGCTGCCAGTTTTTCTGGGTGGCTTTTCAGCAGTTTTGGTCAGTGTTAAGACTTCAATGTTGGTAGGCAATCCATTGAGTCAGGTTTCCCTCAGCTGTGGTCCAGGATGTAGGGGCTGCCCTGGAGCTGGATCAGGGAGGTTTCAGGCCTTGCAAGCAGCAGTTGGGCTTGAATCACAAATTGCAAACTGGGCTGCCTTGTGTGTCTTGCTGAGGTTTTAATCTGCAAAGCCAGACAGGCAAGTTTTCCATTGGTTAATATTTAAGCCGTGGGTGTCTTCAGATTCAAAAGCCGACTTGGAAGTGAGCTGAAATCCCTCCTCACTGCCAAAAACATCCCTCTGGAGCAAACTTCAAATACAAGTCTGGTTGATTGTTGTAAGAAGCGGTTGTTGCCATGCCCGTGTTCAAAATACTGAGCAAAATAGGTGCAGGTCTCTCTTTTTTTGTTTTTCAAAGAGCACATGGCCTGAAAGGTCCTGCCATGGCTGCTGTGTCACAGAGCTCGCTGCAGGAGACACTGAAGCTGCATGTGTTGGGTCCTGTCAAAGAGATTTGTTCTCTGTACTGGTTGGGATTAGGAAATCAAGTGGGAAGCCTTGAATTTGCATAGGTTTTCGAAAGGAATCTAGCAAGGAAACGTTGGTGATTTCCCCTGTCTGTTGCTAAACACAGTCCTCTCCCCCTCGCCTTTTTGCATTGACAAATCTAACTAAGGAGTTGATTGCTTTTATATTTAAATTTGCCCAAACGTTGCTACTGGCTGACATGTCGGTCTGGATGTTTGCATTCATTCTGTTGTTTTTTAAGAAATGATCAGGTTCATCACCTTCAAGGCATCATCGAATTGGTGTTGCATAGTACGTCACAAACTATTTTTCAGGGCACTGCAAGACATTGCTACAACTCAGTGCTATGTTGAAAAAACTTCAGGTCTTGTATAAACATTACAACCTGTGTTGGAGTTCAGGTATCAGGTGGGCATCTATGAAAATAGCAAGTGTATCTCAAAATACTGGACTGCTGTTTTGAGTGGATTATATTCTTCTGTCCCTTTATCCTTTTTGATGAGAACAAAACCAGTGGGGTTACGAAATGTACAAGTTGTCTAAATACAATGCAGTCAAATAAATGGTTACGTTGTTTTATCTATTTCCTTTTCAATGGGAATGTTCCAATGATTGTTTTGCTTTGTCTACAAAATGCAAATACACACTTGCTCAAGGCCAGGCTGGATGGGGCTTGGAGCAACCTGGACCAGTGGAAGGTGCCCCTGCCCATGGCAGGGGGTGGGCTTGAAGGTCCCTTCCAACCCAAACCATTCTGGGATTCTCTGATTGACAGAGAAAGGGTGGGAAAGTTTTTACGAGAGAAAATAAGTCTACCATTACTTGATTTAAAAATTTCCCTGCCTGCGTAGGGAGCATCTTGAACATCATTTATCTGAACATCTGTGTCATAGCTGAACTGAAATGGGTCCTTTTTTCATGGCTGTTAAGTCGTGACTAACACAGACACTCTGGATTTCCCTGGGAGGTAAGGAGGGGGGGGTTTATTATTTTGGTTGCAAGTCAGCTAGAGTTGAGAACTGCTTGCAGCCCTTGCAATGCTGAGAACTCTTTTTAAAGCATACAAAGCAGTCCTGTAGGTACTTTGAAAAAATGTACTTTTAAAATCCTCTCAAAGTACTTTTCATGTACTTTGAGCTTTATTCCCTCTGCCGTTATGTCCAGACTCCTAAAACTCTGGGAATTTGCCAGCAATTGTGCCTGTGTGGCTTTTTGAGGTGTGCAGGTGACTGAGGGCTATAACCAACCTGCCAGAGATTGCTGCTCATCTGCCAGGAGCTCCAAGGCTTTTCTCCTTCCCGTTTCTTCTAGGATTCCTTACAGCTTCCAGTACCTAAAGAGGGACTTTTTTACAAGGGCGTGGAGTGACAGGACAAGGGGGAATGGCTTCAAACTGACAGAGGATGGATTTAAATTAGATATTAGAAAGAAATTCCTGACTCTGAGGGTGCTGAGGCCGTGGCACAGGTTTCCCAGAAATGCTGTGGGTACTCCATCCCTGGAAGTGTCCAAGGCCAGGTTGGACGGGGCTTGAAGCAACCCGGGATGGTGGAAGGTGTCCCTGCCCATGGCAAGGGGTGGAATGAGATGGTCCCTTCCAACCCAAACCATTCCAGGATTCTGTTATTCTAATGAACGATTCTCCAGCTGTTCAGCCCCTGCAGGTGGCTGGAGTAGGTAACCTCCAGGTGGGAGACACAGATTTAAATTCCAGCTCTGCATCCGCCGTAAGTTCCATCCTGCATTTAAGAAATTATCTATCACAATCAACACTGAACCCTGAGAGCATCAGCAAAAAACGTCTTAAACTGTTTTTTAACTTTTCTGAGAGATGTTTTTCCTATTTTCTGCACCAGCTATTGCCTTGATTTGGGGAATTTTCTTTTAAAAAAAAGAAAGCAAAAGCAAGGCACGAAAATTACTTTCTGCTGAAGTGAACGCTTCTCTGCAGGTGCTGAAGACAGAGGGAAGGTGACAAAGAGGAGGTAGTGGCTAAAGATTGAATACAGGAGCTTAATAATAACTGATTTCTACTTTCTGTCTGTAACAAGATGCCACCTGCTGCTCCCTTTTTTCGTTGTTTGTAAAATATCAGTAAAGAAGGAGGTTGAAAAAGTAGGTGACCGAGCAGCCTTGCTAAAGTAAGAAAGATTTATGCAAAGCTGAAGTTATTACTTATATATAATAATAATAATATTATAGACTCATAGAATAACCTGAGTTGGAAGGGACCCATAAAGATAATTGAAGCCCAGCTCCTGGAAAAATCATATATTTTATTATATTAGCCATGCAAGCCCCTTCCAGACAGTACCCTGAAAATCCCTGCCCTGTCCACGTGAACACACTCCTTTCCATGAGTAATTTAGAGCACACAGTTAATTGAATACTCTCGTGTTGCCACGGCTCCCTCCCGAGGGATGGAAAAGGCTCTTAGTCTAAATCAAAATTAGTCTTTAATATCAGCAAGAACAAACAAATGAGCCCTCGGAGTTGGATGCATTTGATGAAAGGGGCTGATGTGTCACTCCTGCACTGGGCTAAGTGTGCTCCAACCCCATTGACTCGGAGCAGGAGGCTTTGCTGGAGGAGATAATTATATTAAGAAGAAAACCAGCTGCTCTCCAGACAAATTAAGGATGTCCTTCTCCCTCATCTCCCCTCTCCATGCTGATCTGGGAGTCCTGCAGCTCTCCAGGAATGAAAAGCAGTTTCAGGTTCAGCCCTCATGAAGGGCTTGCACCATCCAAGGCTCCTGCTGCTGGTCAGTGATAGAATTCACCAGAAAATGGGATTTTTTTTTGTCTTTTCACCCATTTTTTTACTCAGGTGATTTGATCCAAAAGCCTTTTGGTGTCCTTAGGTCCGAAGTCTCTCCCGTGGCTGGCACAGGGCTGCGTTTCTTGCAGCAATAAACTGAGCTTGTTAGGGATGAGTGAGCTGGGCTGCCTGAAAATGTAAACAGCCTCAGAAAGTAAATAAATTGGGAAGTGGTTCAAGCCGCAAATGGCAGTCGGAGCCTTTTCCTGCAAATAGCAGAGATTTTTATCTCACTATCTCAAAGTGACATTCAAAGAATTGCTCTCTTGGGGCTGGAAAAGAAGTTCTTCATTACAGGAAGCAGGCCTGGATATGATTAAAAAGCGAAAGTGCTCTCCTTGGGGTTTTTTTTGTTTTATTGAAGGGAAATTGAAAATCTGGCGATCTCCGGGCTGTCAATGAAGCAGAGATTACTCCAATGGCTCCATTTATAAACTGAAAAATGGAATATGGAGCAGACATTTACAGAGGTGCTGCCTTGCACTGGGCTCTATAATCTCAGTATTCTCAGTCCTTCCTACTGTGTCAAAATAGGCCAAAAATACATTTGTGGAAATGTCAAACTTCAGTGTTCTGGCTCTGTCCATGTGGAAATAGCTTTTCTATCTCCCCAGCAGGAATTCTGTAGTTCTCTGTGAGATTGTTTTGCAGTTCACTGCGTGTTCTTGGAAAGTCCTTTGAAAGAAGTGCGCTCGGAAAACTTTCAGCCTCAAAATCCCAGGAACATTTTGAACCTACGGAAAGAGCCCTTTTTTTCTCACAGATCCTGCGAGTGACTTGTCCTGTTTTTTTTTTTTCCTCACCAGCTGAAGAACTTAATCCAAGCGTGGAAATAAAAATCAAATTCCGGAAAAACATTTTTAAAATATCTTCTTGGTGATCTTTTGCCAGCTTCATTCCTCTTCCCCCCTCCTGCTTGAGCTCTGCAAACTTTTAGTTTCAAGCTGTTCTAGCACTCAAAGGACGGATTACTGTGGGTAAGTTTTCCTTGGTAAATAGTTTCCAGGGAGATTTCAATTTCTTAAAGCTGCAAATTCCTGCTCCTTGAAATGTAATTATAATATTCTGGGGTTTCTTTTGGTGGTGTCCAGCCCTAAAACTCCTTTCTGTCAGTGTGCATTGGATGCGTTGTCAACATCGGGCAAACTTGTTCAGGACAGGTTAGGGAGGAGCTGCAGCCATCAGAGGGAGGAAAAAGGGGAAACTAAGGCAGGAGAGGCTGGGTGTGCTGAAATCCTTTGGGTTCATGAATTCTGGAAATCAGAACCGCTGCTTCTTCAGAGGCAAGTGCTGTCACCATGCCTTGGAGATCACGGGTCGTCTGAGCCTTGTACAGACGGGATGTGCTGGGGGGGTGTCCTTAGCAAATCTGCTCATCCTCCACGCTTTTCTTCTCTCTGTGCAAACCAGAATGGCTTGAACAAGCATTATCCTGCTTAAGACAGCGCATCACGTGGCAGGGGAAAGGCACAAAAAAGGGCAAAGCGAGGATTTGGTTTGGGAGTTACCGTTTGTCAGCACTCGGTTGTTACAGGAGCCCGATCTCACGGCCTTGAGCCAAAGCAGTTTTTGCTGGGGACTTTCTGCAGCCACAGGCATTAATCCTTAAAGCTGGTCCTGACACAGGATGGGGCCTCTGACTCCTGTGACTCAGATGAGGCTCGAGGCTTAGACTGCCTCACTTCGCCAAATAGAAACCAGATTTTTCTTTAAAATTAGGACTTGAGGGGGAAATGGTGAAGCACAGTAGGTTACAGCTAAAACAGTAATAAAGCGAACCACCTCCTGAAACAGCAGCTACACCAGAAACTGTCTCAGCTGCGGCACCTCTCAAACCTTTCTGGGACAGGCAATAGCTTTAACTGGCACTTCTGAATCCCTGCTGCCCATCACAGCATCCTGGTTGTCACCCTGCCTTGGGACACAGCTCCCCTTCCCCAGCAGTGAGAGCAGAACGACTCCCTGGCCATGAAACTACAGCCACAGCCATATCCCCACGTATCCTGGACATTTTCCACGTTTCTGCTTGTTTTCCTGCAAGAATTTCACCCATTTGCCTGCAGACAGTGAAGGCCTTGATGGGGCTGGCATTGGTTTGGCTGTGAACACGTGGATGCAGGGCTGGGGGCTTTGGCTCCTCCTGGTCTCATCTCCCAGGTCACAAGGGACAGGGCAAGAGGAATCGGCCTGAGGTTGTGCCAGGGGAGGTTTGGATGGGATACAGGTGGAAAGTTCTTCACTGAAAAGATTATGAAGCCTGGGGAGGTGGTGGAATCTCCATCCCTGGAGGGATTTCAAAGCCGTGTGGATGTGGCACTTGGGGGCGTGGGTCAGTGGTGGCTTTGGCAGTGCTGGGGGAATTGGCTGGACTGGATGATCTCAGAGGGTTTTCCCACCTAAATGATTCCATAATTCTCCACGTTGTTGCTCTGAATACACAGTATTCGCTCAAAAATCTCAAGGTACAGACTCCATACAAAGGATTTGTCTTTCCAAGAGGAGTGTTTCATCTAGAGCAGCAACTTTTTGCTCCATGTGACCACCTGGGCACCTTTCAAAGACAAAATCCACAGCAGCTCAAGACTTTGCTCCTTCTGAAAGGTTCTGTTAAGCTTCCAGCTGCTTCTCCAGTCCTCTGGCTCCTACAGCTGTGCCCCACAGTGCTCTTTATGTGATTCAGCAAGTGTTACCAGGCTGCTTCCCAAGGGTCTGGAGTATCTGCATCGGATCTGGGTTCTGCTGGGAGCCTGCCTCACCCATCTGTGCTGGGTGAATAATCTGCAGCAGCAGCAGCAGCTTGGGCTGGCTGATAACAGCTTTACACAGAAATGAGGCAAGAGAAGGTTGGGATGCACAGGTCTAATCTCTCCTACTTGGTTTTTTAATAGGAAATAAGGGGGCAAGCAGGGAGGCAAGGCTGTGGTGGTGGATAAAGCAGTGCCGCAGGGCAGAGGGCACAGGGCTCCCATATTTTTAGGTGCTTTACACACTTGGGGAAAACCAAGCCTGGTGAAACAGATTCTTCCTTGATGGTAAGTGCCTCAAATAGGGTGTGGGGAAAAGGGGTAAGGCCTGGGGAGGGATAGGAGGAGAGGGAAGTGCCAAGGATGGCAAATCAGAGGTGTGGAGCTGGTGAACTGTCCCCAGTGTCTCCTGCGTGCATGGAGATGGGCACGCTGTGGCTGGGAGGGGGATTTCACTGATAATTTGGGACTGCAAAGCATGACAACAACGTGATGCCTGTTGCAGAGGGGTCAGGAGGGTCTGCAACGAAAGGGCAGCGCTTCATTCAGCTGAGGAGTTCTGTGTGGCCAGAGGGAGATACCTGAACAGGTGGAGAGGTGGTGAAAACAATGAACTCCTGGTGCAGAATGGGCTACCAGAGCCTACAGAGAGACAGAAACAGGGTGGAAAAGCAGCCCTGTCTGCAGCCAGGTGTGTGCCCTCCTCCGAGAAGATTGCGTCCCTCAGCAAAAACATGCATCTTGTGATGTATTTCTGCAGGGTTGATAAGCTGAGCCAGCTCCCAGAAAGGTTCAGCTAGCAGAGGAAAAGCTGGGAGCGAGGGCAGGGAGAGGAGGACCTCTGTATTTGGGCTGTGAGAGCAGCTCAGCTGACAGGAGTGGCCTCCTCCAGCTCCCAGCTGGACACTGGCAGCGCTGGCCACCCTCCCTGTGAGTGCCCCCACAGACCAGCTCCCAGCTCAGTTATAAAATAACCCAGATTGAACCCTGCTCTCGTGCCCATCTCCTCCAGGAAAACAACCACCTGCCCTTCAGCCTCTGGCTTTCCAGCCCCCTCTGGATTAATTTTTCTTCCTCCAGGTGGTGGTGTGGCAGTGAGGGCTCTCCCAAAGGAGCAGGAAGGCAGAGGGACTTCTCCAGAAGCAGCTCCCAACTTCTGTGTCCACCAGACCCCTGACACTCATGTGGCCGGGGAAGGATCACCTCCTTCTCGTCCAAGGGTGCTCAGCAGAGAGCTGAGCCTCCACTGGGGTGGTGTAAGCAGGCAGATAAATGTTTCCATGTTTAAGAGCAGGGAATTAATCACATCTGCCAAATCCATCTGGGTAAACAAGCTCAAGCTTTACCTGGGAAACCTGAAATGATAAATCCTACTTTTCCATTTGGAAACTCCATTGTTTTCTTTCAGTTAAGCTTTCTCTGACCTAAGAACGCTTTTGGGGTTATTGTCTGTTTCTGGCCAGGCACTGAGAAGGGAACAAACAATGAAACTTCGTGCAAAAAGCCCCTTTCTTCTGGAGGTAGGAGGTGTGGGCTGCATCCCTCTGAGCCACCTGTGTCCCCTCTGCAGGACATCAGGGAGATGGGTGCTCAGGGATCCCTCAGAGCCTTCACCATGGCCACAGCTTTGCCTCATCAGCTTCATCCCGAAATTGAACCCAATTCCATGTACTTCTCTGACAAAACGCTGTGGGGAGAGACCCGTTGGCTGTAAAGGACCAAGAGGCTTCGATCCAGAAACCTTTAGGAGAAGCATCACTGCAGCAGAAGGGGTGGCAGGTTGGGAACCTGGTCAGGGCTGATGAGGTCACCTCAGGGGATGGGAAGAAACCCCACGATGTTCTCTCAAACCAGGCTCTGCTCTCCTGCTGTTGTCTCAAACAGGCTCTGCTCTCCCAATCTCCCAGCACATTTAACCCCAGATCTCTGTCTGGGATGAAAGGTTGGGTTTCGTGCTAACAGGATTTAATCGTGTGGGGAATGTGCTGCTTCTCCAGGTGTTGGGTTACTGCCTGTCCTCTGAAAGCAGGGACATTTCCTCAAGGTCAGGAGCTCCGTGTGCATTTATGTGGTCACCAAATTAACACCTTCCTTCTCCTGGCAGCCAGAAGGTGGTGGTGCTTTCTGTGCTGTGAGAAAAATCATCAGCAGAAAACCTGAGCTGATGTTGTTCACATGTTTGGGGGTGGTTGTTTGCCTTGTTTTTCTGTCTGAGGTCTTTCTTTGGCTTTTTTTTTCTAAATCATCTTTCTTGGGCTCTTTGAAATGTGCCAAGCGGATGATTAATTGCAGGAAGCATCCCGTCTCCGGGCGTGATTTGCGTGTTAATCAGTGAAATCAGCACCGCTGAATCCTGTTACACCTGGACATCAAAGCAGGCCATTAGGGAAGGGATGGAAGATGATAGCCATGGGCCTGTGAGCTGGGGGTGGCTGCAGGCAGCCCTGCAGGACTGGGAGCCCCGAGGGCCACCAGGGGAAGGCTCCATTTCACATCCATTTCACATCGCTGTGGTCCGTCAGGGGAATCTGCCCATGCCTGGCAAAATCTGACACTGGAGGGAAGTGACTTCAGGGAAAACGCTGCCCTAAAAGCATTTCATTATTTCTCTCCTGACAGAAGCCGCCTGACTGGAAGTGTTCTGGTACATGGAGCCAAATTTTATGATGCCCTCACAGATTTTGCGAAGCCTTCGTTGCAGAAGCACCACAGCTTCAAAAGCAGCCCTGAGTTCAGTCCCTCGAACCCCAAGGGCAAAGGATCACAGGATTGGGTTGGAGGGGACATTAAATNGGGCTCTGAGCTCTCCCTGGATCCTTCTCCTCTCCAGGTGAACACCCCCAGCTCTCCCAGCCTGGCTCCAGTGACTCCATTCTATACAACAAACAGGAAGGGTGGCCGCTGGCAGGTGTTTTATTCCTGAAGCCAAACACGTCTGGGCTAAGAGCAGTGATTTTCTGTGGAGATTTTTCTTCTCACAGATTCACTCCCTGCTCCGGATCTCAGTGCCCCTCTCCAGTTCCTGGTGTGAGCACAAAGCCAGGTCTCATTGTGCTTAACTAGAACATCAGGTACAGAATCTGAGTACTCAAAAGCTGGCAAATGAAGAGGTAAGAGCTCACTCCTTTTAACTATTTCCACGTTGTAACCACTTACATGACTTTTCCTGCTGAAAAAGAAAAAGCCTTTTCCCTCTCTGCAGCTGCCTAATTCCAACTCAGGCAGATATTTCTCCGTATTTTTGTTGCGGTTTTAAAAATATTTTTAGTGTTTTGTAATTATTTTTTTCCTTCTTACACAGGTGAAGACTGGACTCCTGTAATTTAAACACCTGGATCAGAAAACTCAGCAGCGCATTGCAACCTAAGAGGAAAAAATTAGGGCTAACCTTGTATTGTGAGCAGCTTAATATCTGTGTTCCCATGGTAGGAGAAGATTCCAGGGATGGGGCAGCCACAGCTTCTCTGGGCAACCTGTGCCAGGGCCTCACCACCCTCACAGGGAAGAATTTATTCCTAATATCCCACCTAAACCTGCCCTACATCAATTTAAAGCCATTTCCCCTTGTCCTGTCCCTCCAGACCCTTGTCAAAAGTTCCCCTCTAACTCTCTTGGAGCCCCTTTAGGTTCTGGAAGGTGCTTTAGCCCAGCTGTGGATTCACTCCTGGATTTTTCCTGTCAGTTAGCTGAGAGGGAGGAAAACCTCAAATTTAAACACCAAAATTGGGATCTCAGGCAGGGGCTCTTGCCATGTGATGGAAGAAAAGAAGAAAATGGGGCAGAGCTGGGGAAATAAATCAGAACATCAGCTGGTGAGGCAAAAGCTGGCACTGACTCCATAGACCCTAATTTTTGTCCCTTTGAAAGCAAAGGTTCCTGCAGAGAGAAGGCCTTCCCTTTTTTCTTTTCCCCTTCTTGCTGCTCTAGCTTTAGCACGGCATTTTCTGCCACGTTTCTGCCACATTTTTGTGATCACTTTTAGTAATATCTTGCCAGATCATTGTTACAAATCATCTTTACGAAAACAGCAGCAATAACTTGTTGTGGCTGAAAAGTGGGATTTCAAGAAATGAAAACCAGAGAAAAATCCCAAACCAAACCCCTGCTCTTAACCTCGGTGGCTTTCTGTTTATTTTTCTTTTAAGAGTGGCAGATTCTTAGGGAAAAGCAGAATTCCCAAAATACATTTTGCAAAGACCTACGGACACATTCTACAGAAAATTAAGGGTCTCATTTTATCAATCCCCATCCCAGGGCAGCAGCAGTGGGCTCACAGTCCCTATGCAGTGCAACGTAGCCAAATGAAGCTTCAGAAGCTTTTTCCTAAGAACACTGGGAAAAAAAAAAATCAGCTCCAGCAACTCTCAAAGGCATCTTTGTGTGGCAAAAAGCTGTATTTTTAGGTCAGCTTGGCTAAACTGAAGGAGCTGGTTTGTGTGTTAAGTAGAAGTAATGCCTGGCTTTTAAGCTCAGCCTGAATTTGTGGAAGTCCTAAGCCGTGCTGGTTGTTTTGGGTGCTGTTTGGAACTGGGATCAAGTGGCCTCCAGTGAGAGACAACTGCTTGGTCCTCAGTATTCCATTAAAAGTGTGTGTCTGCAAGGGGTGGCTGCAAAACTGTTCCTTTTTGCTCCTCTTTTCCCACGGAACAGTGGTTATTTAACATTTTAATTGAGTAAAAGGAGTAATTTTGGATGTTAAATCATGGCTGCATGGCCCAGCAGTCAATGCCAGGGTGGGTATCAGCTGTGTGTCAGGAGGAACAGGGGAATTTGGGGCTGGACCAGGAACACAGCAGGGTTTGCTCTGCCCCATCCCTGAGGGGGAGCATCAGCACCGATGGGAGTGAATAAAATTAATGGAGAAAAAAATGGGAGAAGCTCTGGGCAGAGGGAGGATTCCCCAGATTTACACCTTCCCAGGACTGACACAGACATCTCCTGTGGGGACACTTTGTAAAGGCTCATGTCACGGAATCCCAGAATCCCAGAACAGTTTGGGTTGGGAGGGACCTCAAAAATTATCTTTAATTCCAACCCTCTGCCACTAAACCAGGTTGCTCCAAGCGCCATCCAGCCTGGCCAGAAAGGGAATTTAAGGGGGAGAGAAAAGGGAGAAAAGTAGATGAACTGGGGCAAATAGAAGGGGAAGAAAGCAAGGCTTGGCTTTGCAAGCAAGAAGAATGATTTCTCCCTGTTCCTCTTGTCTGGAGCGATGAAATGAGGTGCTCAAAGGCTGAGACAAAGAGGGAATTACAGCAAGGACCAATCAAATATTGGGCCTAGGGACTTGAAGCTGTGTCAGTGGGGGAGATAGGTTAGATATTAGGAAAAAGTTCTTTCCCCAGAGGGTGGTTGGGCACTGAACAGGCTGCCCAGGGCAGTGGTCACAGCACCAGCCTGCCAGAGCTCCAGGAGCGTTTGGACAGGGCTCAGGCACAGG